>WBMY01010299.1:296991-307948 GCA_013397315.1 Donacobius atricapilla
GAAGGAGGGGGCGCTGGAAAATCGGGATTTCGGGCGGGACTGAAGGAGGGGGCGCAGGAAAATCAGGATTTCGGGCGGGACTGAAGGAGGGGAGAGGAGCTGGGGTGAGCTCAGGGAGCCTGGGGAGGGCTGGGCACCCAGAGCCCAGTCGGGAATCACCCCCAGGAGCTCTCGGGATGCTCGGAGCCTCCGGCTCGGCTCCAGCAGGACTGGAAAAACCACGGAAATCTGGGAAGCGCCGCCTCTGTCGCACGAAGAGCGTCCTCCCGAGAGTGCCGGCGTGGAAGGAAGGCAGGGAAGGAGCTCGGCTGCTCCCCGAGCCTTCAGTGACACCTACAGACATCCCTGCCCCGCCGCATCCAGCTCCTGCCAGCCCGGGGATGCTCCGGGCGGGAGGAATTGCCCCTGGAAAGGTTTCTGCAGGCCTGGCACTGCTGCCCAGAGGGATTTTTAACAGATGTCTGCGTGCGGGGAGGAATGGCTGGATTCGGTGACCTTAAAAGATCTTTTCCAGCCGAAAGGATTCCATGGTTCCATGGAGCCTGCAGGTGTTTTTGGAGGCACCAGGCAGGCACAGCACCTGCAGGAGCTGTGCCGAGCTGCTCTGGCCTTCAGCAAACACTCATTGCTTCATGTCATTTAAATCCTAGATTTCTATTCTATTCTATTCTGTTCTGTTCTGTTCTGTTCTGTTCTGTTCCGTTCCATTCCATTCCATTCCATTCCATTCCATTCCATTCCATATTCTCCACGTTTATATAAACTTATAATACTCCAACTATATAAACCTATAATGTTCCGACTATATTCTAGAATATAAATGTTCCATCAAGAATATTTAATATACATTATATATCTGATATGTTTTACAGTGTAATTGTATAGAATTCCAGGATACAAGTTACACACCAGAATTCTACGTTCTAGAATCTGTTCTAGATTCTAAAATTCTATACAATTATCTATTCTATATATTCATAGTCTTTAAATTCTTCATTCTTTTCATGTTTATAGACGCCTGAGAAATATTTCATGTATTAATTAATTCATTAATTGTCCGAACAGTTGTTCTAAGAGTTCCTCTGTTTGGTCAGACATGAACACAAAATACAGATGGATTAAATTTGTCCAAGATAATACAGCCAAGTCCCTGAGGACTCGATCTGAAATCTCTACAGAGAGCAACACAATCTTTCTCACCACCTCCTGTAGACTTTTGATAAGCCTGAAAATCCCAGAACAGCTTTGCATCCCCTGGATTTCTGGGAGTAGTTCAGCCCAGCCCATATCTGTGTTGCTGTATCTTTATTATTTTAGCAGAGAATTAAGCAGTTGGGCAATAGGCTCAGGAAGGAGTAGTTAAGATTTTGGTGTCGTGTACCAGAGGTTGAATAATGCCGGTATTATTTTAGCATGACAGCCGCGCAGAGTAGATTTTTGGAATAAGCAAAAATATCTATCTCTGTGTGATTTTCAGACTTCTGCTCTCATTGTTAAGCAATATTTTTTCTCCTTTTCATTTCCTCTGAGGCCCTGTAGAAAAAAAAAATTGCTGTATTTTTTTGTCAACAGAAATGGAAGAGAAATGTTAACTTTAGAGGCAGAGGGAATTCACAGGCACAGACGAGGAGCTGGAGCCTGCATAATGTGTCGTGGCTCATCTTTCTGGGCCACCACTCTGCTCACCCTGAAGTGAAAAATAGACAATTAAACCAGTGGCAAAGGAGCTGTGGAGCTCCAGCTGCGAGAAAGGGATTAGCCCTGAGGGAGGGTGGGGCTGCTGCCTGCGTTTGACACAGGACCTGCCACATCACAGATCCGGGTCTGGGGCTTCCCTTTGGGAATGCCTCGGTTTGGACCCTCCCTTCAGCTCCCTGAAATGCCCACCTGGCATCACATCGAGGGTTTGGGTTCCATGCTCTGGAAGGTTCTGTTGGTATCGCTCACCATTTATATTTATTCTTTGTGTGGGCTGTCCCTGCCCAAGGAGAGGATTTGAGATGTGAAATCATCCATCAGAGAGCGTGGCCAGTTCTCAATAAACATAATAACAATAATCTCAGCCTGATCTTTGCCTTCCAGGTACGGCCAGATTAAAAACTCCTGGTTTCAATACGCCCTTTTTATTCTAGTTTTGGAGATTTTACATTTAATTTAGGAACAACAGAAGAATTTTTTTAATAACCACGGTGAGCAATGTATGAGTGTGAAACAACTCTTGGAGGAGAAGATTCAAATGAGAGAATCTCTGATAAAAAGTTATAATCGAGCCTTTCAGATCTGCTGCGCTCTTCTCCAGCCTTTTCTTTCCTCCTTCTTCATCAGGATGGTGGCTGGAAGAGGATTCTGGAGGGTTCATTAAGTGTTTTAATCCAACAACTAGAGAAAGGATGAACCCAAAGGCGGAATAATTCGCTTGCTGATTTAAGAGCCTTCCTAAGTGATCCCCACTGAGGATCTCTCTCAGCCCTACAATGTCCCTGCTCCTCAGGAGAACAAGAATAATCCTTTTATTTTTTTTCCCCTTTCTTTGTTGTTTGTAGACCCAACCCGGGTGATGGTGTCCCCTTTCAGCATGGACGTCACAGTTGGGGAAAGCATCGTCCTGCCCTGCCAGGTGTCCCACGACCACTCCCTGGACATCGTGTTCACCTGGTCATTCAATGGGCACCTGATAGACTTTGAGAAAGATGGGGATCACTTTGAAAGGGTTGGGGGGGTAAGTATTAAATCCGACAAAGCGGGTCGTGTAGAAAAGGTTGCTAACAGCAGGAATCGGATGAAGGCAGCGAGAAAAAGGGAGGAAGAAATGGAAAATTTCCAGCAGAGGTGGAAAGCTGGGAAGGGTTTTGTGTGGTGCTCTGAGGGAGGCTTCAGAGAGCAACAGCTCTCAGGCAGAGTGATAGTTCATGTTCATTTGTCAGGAGAGAAATTTAATGCTGAAAGGAAAAGGAGGTACAACTTCCAAGCCTTGCTCTTATCCCTTAGAAAAAAAAAGAATAAAAATCATGAAAAGATGAACTCACAGATTGACGGCCAGGGCTCACAGCAGCAGCCATGGCTTTTCAGGGTGACTGCTCCTGTTTTGGCCCACAAAGCTAAACTTACAAACTTCATTAATATGCCCCAGTCCAAAGGCCACAGCCACGAGGTTGCCCTGAGATTTCCAACGTATCAAATGCTTCGTGTCTGGAGAGAAATTGAGAGAGGTTCCCAGCATCCAATACATCCAGAAACCTAATTAGTTCTATTCAACAGTTAATCAGACATGCACTTGGCATTTGGAAAACAAATTACTGCTGGTGTGTGATGCAAGATTCCCTCAGAGAGTGCTGTTGTCATGATCTTTAGCACAAAAACGCTGGGCAATCAGAATGCTGGCCGGGACGCAAAGCCATGAAACTGCTGCTGATAATCTCCAAATTTGGGCTGGGCTTCCCTTGCAGGAGGGATGGAGACACAGCCTGGGCCTCTGGATGCCAGAGAGGGTAAAAAATCGGATATCCAGAGGGAAAAAGGAGGAATCAGAGTGAATCTGTCCTACATTGTCACGTTGTTTTAATGGAGAAATTGCTAAACTGCCCCCAACCCTGCTCCTTGGAGGAGCCAGAATTTTGGGGAAGCCTGTCACCTTCCAGGCAGGCTCCCATCATTTTAACAGGCCATGGCTTGCACTGCTGATGTTTTCATCAGCCAGCACAAAGTAAATCCATTAGTCACAGTGTCCTTCATGTGATAATGATGTTTAGGGCTCATTAAAAAGTAATTGTAACCACTTTTCCCTACTTTATCAGCAGGATTCAGCTGGTGATTTGATGATCAGGAGCATCCAGCTGAAGCACGCAGGGAAATACGTCTGCATGGTGCAAACAAGTGTGGACAAGCTCTCAGCTGCTGCAGACCTGATTGTAAGAGGTATTTGAATTTTGCTACTGTTGTCGGTGTTGTTGTAGAATTTTATTTTTTTTCCCCTGCCTTCCGCAATCCCTGGGCTCAGAGACAGCCCAGCATCTTGTAATTAATCTGAGAAAAAAGCTCTGAGCACACACTGGGGTTCACAGCATCAACCAGAGCCTGTGGAGTGTTTGAGGTGCTCCCAGAGCAGAGCCAGCCCACACAGCCCTGGTACCTGTCCGTGTCTCGAGTGCCAGCCCTGCTCCCAGGGCTCATTTGTGCCCTGAACTGTGCGGCAGGAGCAGCACCCAGCCATTGCAACGTTGCTCTTTTATAGAATAAACACCATTTAGTGGCTTCAGTGATATATCGAGGTCTCTTCATTACCATGCACAGGTGATGTGTAAGTTTGACTTTAACGGAGCTGTAATTAATTACCCTGAGCCTGTGTCCTTATGAGAAATCTGATTTATATTTTCCTGCTTGTTCACTTCGGGGGAGGCAAACTTGGGTGCTGCTCTGCCCCTGCTACCCTTGGTTCTCGTAAACAGGAGGAATATTCAATCCTCACAGGGAAATGACCCCTGATGATGATAAAAGTACGGATCTTGTCGTTCTCTAAAAACACCAAGGGTGTTAAAACACTGGCACAGGGTGCCCAGAGAAGCTGTGGCTTCCTGGCAGTGCCCTGCACAGAGCTGGGAGCAGCCTGGGACAGTGGTGGCTGTCCCTCCCATGGCAGGGGTGGGACAGGATGGGATTTAAGGTTCCTTCCATCCCAAGCCACGCTGTGACTGTGTGAGATGGGAGCAGACTGAACCTCGGGCAGCACTGGCCGCAGGATGGAGCAGAGGGATCTCTCTCTGCCGGGCGTTCCCTGCAGAGCTTCACCGGTTAAACCCCCCCGAGAACATCCTGCTCTCTCCCACCATGGTGCTCCCGGTCCCGGGCAGGCACAGAGAGCTGGAGCTGCCCTGCAGGGACACCTCTGTCCCCAGGAGGGCCAGAGGAGCCCAGCGCTTCTCCCTCGAGTCTCTGGGATTCTCCTGCAACCCCACAGGTCCCCCGGGTCCCCCCGAGGCTGTGACCATCGACGAGGTGACGGACACCACGGCCCAGCTGTCCTGGAGGCCGGGGGCAGACAACCACAGCCCCATCACCATGTTCGTGGTGCAGGCACGCACGCCCTTCTCGGTGGGCTGGCAGGCGGTGAGCACAGGTAAGGCCCTGCCCCGGCCCACAGGGAGCTCCAGGGAGGGCAAACCCACCCCCTGCACCCACACAGGGCTGCCTGGACCAGCTCTGGCCCCTGACGTGAGAAGGAATTTCCATCGCTGCAGAGCTTCAGGGATGCCAAATGTTGTCGTTTGACACACACACACACACACTGGTGAGAGGGCATGAACTGTTTATTACAAAATCTGACTCCATTTTATTGTATTTATACAAAGGCCAGGGGTTGGGGGAGAAGGCTGACACCTCTCCCCATCCCATTGGTCAGGACAACTGTCCATCAGCTGTCCATAGCTCTAAGAACAAGAATGTAAACTACCTTGAATTAAGGAAAACATTGCTTTATTTATAACACCCGTGTGTGAGAAACAACCAAAGAGCTGTGAACTGTGAGAGACAAGAGAAGGCTGAAAAATCAGGGCGACAGCCAAACCCACCCCCTGCACCCACACAGGGCTGCCTGGACCAGCTCTGGCCCCTGATGTGAGAAGCAATTTCCCTGGCTGCACAGCACTGCTCTTATTAACTAGTTTCAGGTTTGGCAACCCAAAGATTTAAGGGTGCAGTCAGTGCCGTTACTCACCCATTTTTCTCATGAATGTTTAAGGGAAAACAGAATGAATTCCTATCTCTTGTTGCCGTGCTGGAGATATACAACAGTAATTGTGGTCTATAAAGACATCCCTCAGGGACAGACCGTGTCATCTGGCCTATCTTTAAGGAGAATTATTTTCCTGATAGAGGGAAAAATCCCACGATGTGATTGCTCATTCCGTCAGAGGTTAATTTTGTTCCAGTAACCATTAAACAGAGACAACAGTGTCGCTGTAGGACACGAAATCAGACCACACGACTCCAGAATTTGTCAGAAGGCTAAAGAACATTTATTTAAAATTTGACCTCCTTATATACTGGGTCTCTAGAGCTAAACTGATTGGTGTTAGCAGTAACACCCATTCAATCACATTGGCCAACACAGAGACAGCAAATTGTCTCCACCTCCAAAAAGGAATGAAAACAAGATAAAGTTAGCAAAAGCATCTTCTTTTGTTTACAGAAAGTTCCATAAGAACGGGGTTTTAGAAATCAAAACATCCCAGGCTGAAAAATCAAAGCTAAAGGACAGTGTGTTTTAAAAAGAGAAAAATAAAGACCCTCCAAACCTGTTGTCTTGACACTTCGTTTCCAAGCTGTGGCAACTTCGGAGAAACTGTTCAATGGCAGGAATTTCTGGGCTAAGAGCACAGGGGTTTGACGTGCTTTCACTTCTTTGCAGTTGGCAATATGTGTAGAAAGACCAGAGAAAGTTTATCAGTCCTCCCTGGCGTTTACGCTGAGCGCTCGCCCTTAAGGAAACGAGGTTTCGAGGTTTCCCCGTGCCCGAGAACCCGCGGTTTTTTAATGCCCCGGCGGGTTTCCTTGCGCCCCCAGTTCCGGAGGTCATCGACGGCCGGACGCTCACGGCCACGGTGGTGGGGCTGAACCCCTGGGTGGAGTACGAATTCCGCGTGGTGGCCGCCAACCTGATCGGGATCGGGGAGCCCAGCAGGCCCTCGGAGAAGAGGAGGACCGAGGAGGCTCGTGAGTGGGGCTGGGCAGAGGGGCTGGGGGTGGGATCCCTGCGCAGCAACGCCAAGAGGTGCCTCAGGTGGGGGGAAGCCCTGGCAGGTGGCTCCTCTGCTCCGTTGGAGGCCACAGAAGGCCTGAATATGGAACAGGAAAATAAGTAAAAGGCCTTTTTCAGTGGAGGAGAAATGTCTAAACTAAACAATTAGAGACTGAATACAGGAGTTAATTGACATACTTTAATATACTATTATTGGCATACTTTTAATGTGCTGTTTGCCATGGTAAATTAGTCATTTTAACAGTTCCTGGCACCGGCAGGAGAAGGCTAGCAGTGTCCTGTTGCTGCACAGCTCTCTTCCATCTCCGTGTGGGTCTTGGGTTTCAAAGCTGTCACATCCATCTTCTGCATTTTTCTTTCTTTTTGCAGTCCCCGAGGTGACCCCAGCTAACGTCAGCGGAGGTGGAGGCAGCAAGTCTGAGCTGGTCATTACCTGGGAGGTGAGTCTCACTCCAGCCTTGTGTGGATTGCAAAGGCTTGGCAGTAGAAAAGCCCAGACTGTGTGGTGAAAACAGCCCAGCTGAGCAGATGGAGCCGAAGGATGGGCCCACCCCAGCCCCAGGGATGTGGGGAGCAGGAACCATGGGGAGCAGGGACCGTGGGGAGCAGGATCTGCCACCAGCTCAGCTCCCCCTGACTCCCAGCACATCCACACGGCAAAACGTGGATGGCCAGGAGCTACCCGAGGGATAAAACAGGCTTGGAACATCCTGGCCTGGTGGGGAATTGCTGTGCTGGCTCCCAGCGTCCTTCCTCCTCCTCCCTGGGATAGAAGGCGGCGAACAGTTCCGAGCCAGCACAAGGCATGCTGGCTTTCATTGCTGCTGATGGCAGCCAGCGAGAGGAGATGCAGAGATGAGAAATGTTTAATATTCCTTAAGGCAGACAGGGTTAGAACTTTAGTCATTTGTCTGCTCATATTTTCGTGTTGTGATGCGATGCAGCTGGCATATTTCTCCTAATAATGAACTCCACTAGACGTGCTAACGCTTCCATTTAGCACTATTTCTGACCAAGCTGGCAGAATGAATCGCCAGAGATATTTCTGAGGTTATTAAAAACCTATAAATGGGTTTTTGTCCTCACCACACAGCTCAATGTGCTAAATTTCCTCCTCTGTTGGACTAATTAGTTACGCCGTGTCTCCTAAAGATGCTGCAATATGTTTCAAAAACACACATGGCCAGAACATCAGCCACTGGCTCGAGAGGTAATTTGCACAAAACATAATTTGTACTTTGATAGAAGAGTGGTTTTACTCGTTTAAATGTCCAGAAGCCTTTTCTTTATGTCAGCCTTACAATACAGAGTAGGGTGCAGTCACCACTAGCAACCCGTGCTGAAGCTCCGTGGACATCTCAGGGAGGGTGGCCCATAATTATGGATTATTTTAATACTGGAACCTTTGGGTTTAGCGCAGCTTTTTAGGGGGCTGCAAGCCTCAGGGTAGGAAGTGTCAGTGTGTCCAGGCTGTGTTCTTTGGGGCTTCAAGTGTGGTCCCAAAGGCGTGAGAGCAGCTGCACGTGTGTTGGGAAAGCAGGAACTGCGTCCTTGCTTCACCCCAGCAAACCTCAGGCTCTTCACAAAGCCTAAAATTACATCAGCCATGGAGGCCCCATGGAGGCAGGGAGGGGAGGGAAATAAGCTTTAGGAGAAGTGTCTCCTCGAGATTCTGCTTCTTGTTTCAAAGAGCAGAAAGGCTCCGGGGCAGGCAGGACGGGATGAATTCAGGTTGGATGTGAGGTAGGGCCTCCTGCACCTCCGTCTCCAGTACTGTGTTCACAGAATCACAGGATCACAGAATCATCACAGAATCATCATAAAATCATCACATAATCACAGAACCATTACAGAATCATTACAGAATCACAGAATTATCACACAATCACAGAATCAGAGAATCACAGAATCTGAGTCATTACGGAATCACAGAATCATCACAGAATCATCATAGAATCATCACAGGATCACAGAATTACAGAATCAGAGAATCACAGAATCTCAGTCATCACAGAATCACCACAGAATCACAGAATCATTACAGAACCATTACAGAATCCTTACAGAATCACAGAATTATCACACAATCACAGAATCAGAGAATCACAGAATCTGAGTCATTACGGAATCACAGAATCATCACAGAATCATAGAATCATCACAGGATCACAGAATTACAGAATCAGAGAATCACAGAATCTCAGAATCTCAGTCATCACAGAATCACCACAGAATCACAGAATCATTACAGAATCATTACAGAATCATCACACAGTCACAGAATCAGAGAATCACAGAATCTCAGAATCACAGAATCATTACGGAATCACAGCATCACCACAGAGTCACAGAATCTCAGAATCACAGAATTACAGAATCACAGACTCACAGAATCATTACAGAATCATCACACAATCACAGAATTAGAGAATCACAGAATCTCAGAATCTCAGAGTCATTACAGAATCTTAGAATCGCAGAATCATTACAGCATCACAGAATCACCACAGACTCACAGAATCTCAGAATCACAGAATTACAGAATCACAGACTCACAGAATCATTACAGAATCATCACACAGTCACAGAATCAGAGAATCACAGAATCTCAGAATCTCAGAGTCATTACAGAATCTCAGAATCACAGAATCATTACAGAATCTCAGAATCACCACAGACTCTCAGAATCCCAGAATCACAGAATCACAGAATCCCAGAATCACAAAATCCACTAGGTCGGGAAAAACCTCTGAGATCCTCAAGCCCAACCCATGAGCTCAGAGGGATGCCCGGGGCGGCCGGCGTGCGCTGGAGCCGCTGTTTGTCCCTGCCCGCAGACGGTGCCCGAGGAGCTGCAGAACGGGGGAGGCTTTGGCTACGTGGTGGCCTTCCGGCCCCTGGGCACGGTCAGCTGGATGCAGACGGTGGTGGCCTCGCCGGACGCCGCCCGCTACGTGTTCCGCAACGAGAGCCTGCCGCCCTTCTCGCCCTACGAGGTCAAGGTGGGCGTCTACAACAACAAGGGGGAAGGATCCTTCAGCCCCGTCACCGTCGTCTACTCGGCTGAGGAAGGTAGGGATGAGCCCTCCCCACCTCCTCTCCCCGCTCCCGTGCTGCAGGGCCTGAAAGGGTTTGGTCTCTGCCTCGACGCATCCTTCGGTGCCTCAGCCTGGCTCTGATTTGTAACAAATGGCCAACCGTGATTAATTCTTCTCGTGGTTGTTAAAATTACGTTAATCGTAATGAAATCTTTTGATATTAATGGGAAAGTGATATGTAATCTGGGGAGAATTCCAAGGAGATTTAGCATGAATTAATGTCCGCTGATTAGAAAATGTTCCCGCTTGTCCTAATTACAGTACATGGTATCCTGGGTTGAGTTTAGTAATGACATCTTATTATTTCTGAGGGAGAGGCCCGGCACAGCCTGACAGGCCGTTGGTTTGAAACGTGGACATTTGTTTGCTTCCTTCCTTGTGCAATGAGGAAAATAAATCCCCTGACGCTTGGGACTAATTGAACATAGAATTGAAAAGCCTGATTTTCTATTTTTAACTGCCCAGAACCAACGAGAGCCCCGACCACTGTTTTGGCCAGAAGCCTTTCTGCCTCAGACGTCGAAGTTTCTTGGGCTCCTCCGTGGGAGAATCAGCACAAAGGAAGAATACAGGGATACGAGGTATGGGAAACAGAGTGCAGGATGATGCTTTCAGCAGCGAGCCTTGAGGGGACACAGAGATGTCCTCTTGCTGCTCCTCAGGCCACGGGTGTGTTCCTGAAGTGGATTCGCTTCTCTTTGCCTCTTTAGTGCACCGAGATTTCCCTCACAAGGTTAAAAATTCCACCTTTCTCTCCCAAGGTTAAAAATTCCACTTTTCTCCCCCAAGGTTAAAAATTCCACTTTTCTCTCACAAGGTTAGAAATCCCACCTTTCTGTGAGGGATCTGGCTGGAAATGGAGCCCTCCCTGAAGGTGCTGCCATGGCCAGGCTTGGGGAGGGAGCGCCGGAGCCAGGCTGGTCCCCAGCAGGGACAGGGATGGTGGCAGGGAGCAGGAGCTGTCCCGGGGGCAGATCTGGGTTGGTGACAGGAGCCCAGGGATGGTGGCAGGGAGCAGGAGCTGCCCCAGGAGCAGATCTGGGTTGGTGAGGAGCCCAGGGATGGTGGCAGGGAGCAGGATCTGTCCCGGGAGCAGATCTGGGTG
>WBMY01010299.1:307996-343446 GCA_013397315.1 Donacobius atricapilla
AGGAGCCCAGGGATGGTGGCAGGGAGCAGGAGCTGCCCCAGGAGCAGATCTGGGTGGGTGAGGAGCCCAGGGATGGTGGCAGGGAGCAGGATCTGTCCCGGGAGCAGATCTGGGTGGGTGAGGAGCCCAGGGGTGCTGCCAGCCCCTCTGGGGAGGGCACTGCCCCAGCCCTGCTCTGCCCCCCAGGTGCGCTGCTGGCGGCACGACGAGAAGGAGGAGAACGCCAAGAGGATCCGGACGGTGGGGAACCAAACCTCCACCAAGGTCAGCAACCTGAGGGGCAATGCCCTCTACCACCTGGCAGTCAGGGCCTACAACACGGCGGGCACCGGCCCCTCCAGCGCCGCCGTCAACGTCACCACCAAAAAGCCACGTGAGTGTCGGCAGGGATGCCCTGGCAGGGCCCAGCCACTGCTGCCCTCTCATCTCCCAGCTCTCCTGAGTCTGAAGGAGCTGTCAGACTTCTCCTTGCCGGGTTTTTGTGCAGATTTACCAGGCTCAGCCTTTTTTATTTAATTTTTTTTTTTTTTTTGTGAGGTTCTTCCCAGTGTTAAGTAAGCAGAGCATGCAAAACTGAAATCGCAGCCGTGCAGGCAAATTAAATATTTATCTCAGTGTTCAAGAGGGCTTTTTCCCTCTGGTCTCAGGCGTGTTGAGCAACTGACTGAATCCTTTTCTCATTTAAAGCCCTGTGTCGTGTCACACCTCCCGTGACCTTGGGGACACAGATCAGTGAAGCAGCTCGTTATCTTTCCCGAGGGACAGGGCTCTGGGCGGGCTCAGCTGTGCTGCTGGAAGCCCCACTGGCACTGGAAGGCATCCAGCTGGGAGTTCATTCTCCTCAGTAACGCGGTGCTGTCTATTTTTTGGTGTAGCACCGAGTCAGCCCCCCGGGAACATCGTGTGGAATTCATCCGACTCCAAGATCATCCTGAACTGGGACCAGGTGAAAGCCTTGGACAACGAGTCAGAAGTGAGGGGCTACAAGGTGAGTATTTCCGTGGTACTTGCGTGATTTCCCAGGTCAGATCCGGGGCATTCCTCCAAAGCCAGAGCCATGCCTGTGTATGTGAGCACATTTTTCCTGCAGCTCCCACCTGCAGGACTTCGCTCCTGCCTTCTCTAGAAACTTCCCCAAGGCTGTAGTTGGCTCCTTAATTGCAGATAAATAAAAAGCTTTTTTAATAGCTCCCATTTCCTTCAGAAAGCCAAGCCAAGAGGAAAAGAAGGAGAATCCTCATTAGAAGCAGTTTTAATAGGACATAATTTAACTCGAGAGAAACCTTGGGAAGAATTCAGCTCCATTGCCTTCCACAAGGGTTCCATTTAGCCCAAAAAGACACTGCCCTGGGCTTGGAGTTGTGCAAACATTCCCCACCAGAGCCCGAGCCAGTGAAGGACCTGGCCATGCTCCATGTTTTATTCCCAGTCTGGAATGCCTGCAGCTTGGCGAGCCTGTGCCAGCTCCCCTCAATTCCTGCACCAACTTTTAAGTGTCTTTGGTGCTCTGTATGGGCTCATCAGAAATAAGTAAGTCCTCAGGGTTTTTAGTCCAAACCTCAGATGAACCTCAGCAATCTGGACCAGCTTTTCAGCACGTATTTTAGGTTTGAAATGCAAATTAGGGAGTCAGTTGAAAGAGGGAGAGAGAGAGAGACTCATCACCCTGCAGAAGCATCTAGAGGATTTCCAAAACATTCTCCTTTAACTTACTGTAAGAATAGCACAGCCACATGGATTTATTTCCTGAATCATAGCAAAACATTGCCTAGTTTTCTTCTTTTTGCCTGGAAATCCTGCATTTTATGTCACAATTTATGATATAAATTAGTACAACTCCCACAGCTCAGAAGGTCATTCACAAAAGTCATTTATTCTGGGAAGCCATTGGTGGCACTGCATCAAATATCCCAACTCATTTTCCAGGAGAAGCATAGTAAGGAGATTCTGACCTCTATAAAGAAGTTCTTACTTTACTAAGGGTTTATTTTAGCTCTGAGGACAACTCTGCCTCCTGTTCTCTCTCCCTTGGCCACAGGTTTTGTACAGGTGGAACAGGCAGAGCAGCACGTCTGTCATAGAAACAAATAAAACCTCAGTGGAGCTGTCCCTGCCCTTTGAGGAGGATTACATCATTGAGATCAAACCCGTCAGCGACGGTGGCGACGGCAGCAGCAGCGAGCAAATCCGAATCCCAAAGATATCCAGTAAGGATGGGTGGGATTGGGGTCTGTGCCACGGGATCCCACCGGCAGATATTCCAGTCCCCAGATCTGATTTCATCCCAAAAGCAAGATTCAGCCATAAGAAACGCCCTCCTAAGCGGTTCTATTAATATTTAAGATTTCCAGACACTTTCCCCTATCCGTTCCCTGCACTGAATGTATTTTTGCACTGCAATTCACTATAAAAAAATACAGGATGCAGAGGCTTCTAAATCTATAAGGCTACTGTACAGCCATATCCCATTGTGTGCTGGATGCATAAATATTTATTTAGGGAAATGAGGTGGTGTAGAAGAACAAACACAAAGAGTGTTTTATTACACAACATGGCTTTTGCAAAATCTCCATGTCCCATCTTCCATTAATAATGTCCCAGTTTATAAGCTGCATTAAATCAGGAGCCTCTGCAATGCAGGAATATGGCATTAAAATTACAGCGATGTAAAAAAGCCCGGGTGAGGGCAGAGCTCTCCCCACCGTGGCTGTGTAAACCATGCAGAGGAATTTAATCAGCAGCGCAGGAGAGGGAAGGGGAGCTGGAACATGCCAGCTCCCCCTTGGCTCCAGGCCGGGGGGCACGGAGCAGGCACACGGCTCCTCCGGGATGGGAGTCACACAGAACACTTGGAATATGGTGCAGTTGTGGAAAAAAATACCAAATAATGATGAGCAGGCACTGTGTGAAGTAACAGAACTGTGAGAGGAGGATCCTCAACACCACGGGGGCAGGAATTGAACCCAAAAATTAATTTGGGGAGGAGGAGGAGGGCGCCGTGCATGGGGGCTGTGCCTTACCTGAGGAAAGGGAATTTCAACCTGGGGGTGGGTGGGTTAAGGAAGAGTTCAGGGATTGTTCTCTGCTCACCTCTGGCTCCTTTTCCCCCTCTCTTCTCCCAGATGCCTACGCCAGAGGCTCGGGCTCGTCCACCTCCAGCGCCTGCACCCTGTCAGCCCTCAGCACAATCATGATCTCCCTCACAGCCCGCTCCAGTTTATGACAACAATGACATCGAGGACTTCCTCTTTATAATATAAGCAGCATTTAGCTAGTTGTTTTGGAGACACCCAGTACTAAGTAATATTGTGGTTTGAGTACATCTTACTACTGGAAAAAAAAAAAATGTTTATGCTTCTTTAGGAATGGCATTATACAGTACTTCCTCAAAGCAAATATAGCTTTGTCTGAAGTTTCCTTGGAAACTCTGCAATGCACTGAAAACATCTGTAATATGATGTTACCAAAGCAGTTTACATATGTCCTTATATGCATATTTTTTATTATATATTTAGTGTTTTATAGAATTTTTTAAAGTTAACATATGATGTAGATATTAATTTTTTTCCTCTGCTATAAAGTGCTACGGATGACATTACCACGAAAATATTGTTTGGGATTTTTTCCTTTTACGACGGAGAGTTCCAGGCTGTTCTTGGCAGATTGGCTGGAGTTGACTGTGCAGTTTTACAGGGCAGAACTGATCCAGACCCGGATTGTAACAGGCTGAGCTTCACTGGCACTTCCTGGGTTCAACCCAGCGCTCCTAACACACGTCCTATCCAGAGCTCTGAGCAGGACAAACTCAAAACCCTCAGAAGAGCAGAATTTCGGAAAACCACCTTGTTTTTTGGTAGGTTGAGGACTACAGGACACGTAGCCAACATTCCAGCGCCGTGCGGCGAGGAGGGGCTGTGAAATCGCTTTTTCTGGATCATAATTAGCATCAGATTGGGTGGGAAAAAGAAGATCCCGCAAAGCTGTGACCTCTGCCTGCGGCGACACAACGGGACGGCCGCCGGTCGCGTCGGGTGCACGCCCAGCGCAACCCTCTGGAGATCTAATTCCAAGGAAACCCCTCAGGTCTGGGGATTAACTCCAAGGAAATACAGAAAGCTGCTCTGGGCTCGTTCTTTGGGACACAACTCCTCCTCCTTGGTAACTCCACTCTCCAGAGAACGCTTGGGAATCCGGCCCGGAGCGCGAGCGGTGCTGCCCCGGCTCCGGGTTATCCGTGGAAAAGTGGGAATCTCCCGCAGATCCCTGCTGGAAGTTTGCCTTTCCTGAGAAACTCTTCCCAGACGCCTGGAGGCTGAACAGAGTCACAGCAGAAAACGACACGATCCACACTGGAATAATTCTTCTCAAGAGAAGGACTGTTTGTTACTACGGGGAATTTTGTAAGTTCAGACGGGATAACACTGGAAAAGGCAACGGAATTTTCTATACAATTTTCAACTTTCAATGCGCTGCAGTGGTATTTTTTTTTTTTCTCCTGATAGCTTGAATTTGCCTTTAACTTGTCTTTTTTGCTTACAAAATAATACAGTTAACTTTTAGACCTTCTAAATATATTTATTCAGTAACTCATAATCAGGATTCCACTTGTGTGAAAGTCAGGGGTGTTGACCAGAGAAATATTGTCAGTATTTCAAGCTGTGTTCCTTTCTTAGTTTGATATGGTTACTTCTATGTAAAAAAAAAAAAATAAAATAAGAAAAATCTTTAAAAAAAAAATCCACAAAACCAAGAAAAATGAAATTAAAAAAAAAAAAAAGCTTCTGTAGTTTTCTCCCCGGTGTAAATGATATTTATCAGTGATCTAGCAGATGTAATCTTTTTTTAAAGGTATTGGTAATAAATATTCTGTCATTTGTAAAGATACCTGTCTTCCAGGAGCCTTTTTCCTCCACTCTTTGCTCTGCCCAGTGAGAAATTTCCCCTCCGAGCCTGCTGAGACTGTCACTGACGTGAAGCTACAAGAGCTGGTTTAAATCAGAACCTTGTGAAGGTACAAAAAGAAATCTATTTATACACCTCTGGTCTAATTCTGCTCCCCAGACTGACCAAAGAACGTGAGCAGGTGAATTTTGGGTTTGTTTTGTAGAGCCGGGGGCTGTCCGAGCTCCTGGGGATGGCGCTGCTGCAGCATCTCTGAGCCTGTGGCTGCAGCAAAGCCCTGCCAGGCACTGCCTCTGCTCGTCCTGGGGATTCCTGAGCATTTGGGGAGCACGGCTTGAAGCCACTAAACCCACCCAAGCCACATCTCTGATCCTTGCAGGGGCAGAGTTGAACGGTGCTCTCCGCATTGCAAAGGAGCGATGCTGCACTTCACTATCCATGAAGCAGAAGAATGAACTGGCCAGCAGCACAATTCCGTTTTTTTACAAGAAAAGTGAAATTGCCATTTCCAGAGGCAGCGAGGAGCAGCTCCTGGGGCTGCTCTGCTGGAGGCAGGAGGAATGAGGGGGTTGGGAGCTGGGTTTGGAGGGAAAAAAAAAAGAGGAATGAATAATTCGGTGCTGTGGGAGTTCGGGGCTGGAGACCTGGTGTGGTGAGGCCAAAACCTGACACAGCCCTGGGTGTAGTCCGGGATCCTGGACAAATTCCTTTTTCCCTCTGGAATGAAGATTTTGCCCCAGGGATCGTGACTGTGAGGAGGAGCTCAGCCAGGAATTGCCCTCATCCTGCGCCCTTGGCTCTCCAGGATGTGAGATCCCACCACAGCCCTGCCACTGAAGCGGAGTGGGCTGGACCTGCAGCCCGCCTGGGGAAGTGCAGCCACTCCTGCTTTACACCAGGTTGGATTTATTTACTAACGAGCAGAAGTGTGGCTGCTGGCTCTCCAAGCCGCCCAGCCCTGCCGGGCCCCAAGAGGACCCATCCTGGAATTACCGAGGGCCTGACATGCAAAATATATTTAAATATATTGCGTTCATCTCTGCAATAGCTTGCCACTAATGGAGAATGGAGTTACATGTAGAAACCTTATTTATCAGGCCACTTGAAGGTATGACATAAAATACATTCCAGTAAGTGAATTCTCTTTAGTCTCATTTTTAGGATTTTTACTAATGAAATTCTGATTTTAGAAGTGTTAAAGTTGGGCCCCTCAAATCCATTAAAAGCACATGCAGGAGAGACATTGGAGGCACGAATGTTATATTAATGAGCTACATTAATTATGATGGAGCAATGCTACTTCACCCAGATGAGAACTGGCTCATTTATTATAATTATTTTTAGTCTGTAGTACTTGAGGATTCCATTTCTTTAGGCACCTGCCAAAGAACTTATTGGCTGGATCAAATCTTTATTTTTATTCTTTGTCAATGTTTAACCCAGCTCCATGGACAGGAGGTTTCTTGGAACTGGAAGGAATTCTGCAAGACCAGGAGGGTTTTGTGGGCCACAGCCAGGGAGGTCTGGGGCAGGAGTTTATTTGGGAGCTCCCCTGCTGGAACACACAACACAGGGAAATAAATCAGAAATTGAGGCTCTCTCAAACCCAGGCCATCTAAGATGGAACAACAGAGAGCAAAGAAAACCAGGCTGCACTACTGGGCTTGGATTTTCAGAATTACTGGAGCCACACGCCCAGGAGGAGCCCAGCTCCTTGCAGCTCGGACTCTAAAGAGCACCAGGCACATTTGGCACATTTCTTTAATGATTTCCCATTTGCAAACTCGCTGTTCCCAGGCTGGTTTGTTTTGTCGGGGCAATTGAGGAAGTTTATCTGTTTATGCCATTTTTCTCTTTTTTTTTTTTTTTCCTTTCTTCCCCCACTTAAGCCTTGACCTCTCGTGGCAGGAAGCACCAACAACCCCTTGTTGTCCTCCTGCTGCTGCCAGCTGATGCCAGAGCCTGCAAAAGAGCCTCGGATGGGAAACCTGTGTGTCCTGTGCCTGCCCCGGCGACGAGGGGGTGCCACCCATCCCAGCAGGATTCCCTCACCCAGGAGTGTGAGAACCACGGGTGGAGCTCTGTGTGGCACCAGAGGGTACAGGAGGAGCAGGCACCGTGGGGCTTTGCTCACGGCAGCGGGCAGGCTCTAACTGTGCATCAGGTGCGCAAGCAAACTGACTTTTGTCTTAAATAACCTACAAAATCCGGAAGTTTTTGGTGTTTTATAAAGTCCCGAGACAGCTCAGAGAATCACAGAATATTCTGAGCTGGACAGGACCCACAAGGATTGAGTGCAATGGTCCCTGCAGGGATCAAACCCCAACCTTGGCGCGATCAGCACCATGCTCTGGCCAGCTGAGCCGATCCCAGGTGTTTCCCTCCACCCCCAAACGGTGCTGTGCCACTTACAAAGCAAGCTGAGGTGCCTTAGGGCAGTGCAGAGGACACTGGCCGTGCACAGCCTCCACTCAGGCTGGTCTGGCTGCACAGTCACGCCTGCCTCGACCCAGGAATTGCATTTCCATGGATGTTTTTCAGGTGGAAATTCGCCATTTTTTTTTACACTGTGCAGCAGCAAAGGCCAGGTGAGTGTCCCTGCTGTCCTTGCTGTGCAGCACTGGGGTGACAGCACTGGGGTGACAGCACTGGGGTGACAGCACTGGGTGCTTCCCAACATTTTTCTGCTTCTCACAGAGTGTGACCCCTCTTGGTCACTGCCAGGACCACCCTGCTGCATCCACAGGGCCGTGCCAAACCTAGTTTGCACCTCCAGTTGTCAGAGCAAGGTAAAACAAACCTCCAAAGGATTAAGCGGCCAACCAGGAAAAATGAATCCATTAGCACTTTTCCAAGCTTTTTCTTTCTATTTTTTTTTTTTTTTTTCCCCCTACGCAGCCTTCGTGCCACAAACTTAAATCCTGCTTGAGCTGGCGCCTTCTGCTTGGTAACAAGGCAGCTGGTGGAGGCAAATCCTGCTTCCCGCGGGGAGCAGGGACACAGAGAGGTGACACCGCGTCGGTGGGTGACACCGCGGAGCCCCTCAGAACACGGAGTCCTCGAGGACGCTGCAGGAGAGGCCTTCAGCCAGGCTGTCCACCTCGGTCTCCGTGGAGCTGGTGCAGGTCCGTGCTCTCTGCAAAGCAAACAGCCCTTGGAGCTGGGAGCTGGGGAGGGTGCCTGGGGCTGGGGGAGAGTTCAGCGTTCAAACCGGTGCATTTAGAGAAGGATTAGCCCAAAGGGTTTCGCGGTTTAGGAGCTCAGAAGCATTGGGTTCACCAGGAGGGTTTTCATCCTCTGGCTGAAGCTCTCCCAGAGCTGCTCATCCTCTGTCCCTCGAGCCCTGCACCCCCAAATTCCCCATTTGCCATGTTTTACCGCAGCGGGTACCCCTCTGCAGCCAAGGACAAAGAGCCCAGGAGGAGCTGCAGGGCACAGACTCATGGAATCATTAAGGCTGGAAAAGACCTCCAAGATCATCAAGTGCAACCTTCAGTGGGGTCCCACCACACCCACTAAATCCCGTCCCAAAGGGCCACATCCATACACCGGGGGGGTTTGAGCACTTCCAGGGATCGTGCCTCCACCCCTTCCCTGGGGAGCCTTTTCCAGGGCCTGACCCCTCCTCCAGTGAGGGATCACGGTTTGAGGCACGGGCAATTTGCTGAGTACACCCAGCAAAGCCCATGTTTGGGGCCACATCCTGACAGGGCCGCACAAATAAGCAGGGCTGGGGAGCTGCGGGGGGAAGCAGAAGCAGTGGCTGAGCTCTGGAGAGCCCTGCAGGGCGGCAGGTGACAGAGCAGGGACCAGCAGCTTCCCACGGGCCACCACCGTGCCGGCCTTTCGTCACCTCACCGCTGTTGACACCGAGTTCGGGAACTGAGTGTGCCCAGCACTCATCTCCCCTGTCCCTGGTGACCTCAGCAGGACCTGGGTGATGTCCTCACCTCTCCTGGCCGGTGCCTTGTGGCTGTGGTGCCAGCAGAAAGCCTCTGGCTGCTGTCACCTACCACGGCCAGCTCGCCTCGAGCAAACAGACTGAAAACAAGGCAGTGCTGCTTCTGAGAATGTGAACCTGCCTTTTCAAGCTCACATCTTCCAGCTGAGGCATTAATATTTGCTATTTCTCATATTCTTAGTTGTGATGCCCCAAGTCATGGTGTTTTACACCGTTTAATTAAAAACAAACATTCTATGATAATCTTTTAAGCCTGTTTCCTTGACCAGACCACGGAGTAAGAACAATATGCAAAAAATCAACCCCCTGTTCCAAGGGGACAAACGAAAATCAAAAAGGGCTGAGCGGCCCTTCCCTGAGCAGACAATGAGGGGTTTATCTTATCTGTGAGGTAAATCTATTTATCAGAAGTAACGGCAAACGCAGAAAGGCTTAAGTCCAGCTTAACAGTAGGAGCAAAACATTTTGAATTGTTAGGCTGAATGAACTCAGCTCTTCAGGAGTCACCCTGAGTCTCTGCCAAGGCAGAGCTCTCTGCCTGGATGGGGAAAAACTGCATTTCCCTACGAAAGGCAGAGCCACAAGTGTGCCTGAAATTCAGTATATACGAACAAAACCCTCGACAATAGCACTTAATCCTTCTGTTCGTTTTTAACCCTTCCCAAAACATAACATCTGCCAGCACAGCCAGATCAGAGCTGCAGCAGACTGGGAGCTGTCCTGGGCAAAGGAAGCAGCCACACAGCAAGGTGAGAATCTACCACAGCAGTGAGGGTGGCAAAACCAGCCCCAGGAGCTGCTAAATTCAATGGGTTTAGTGGGCATGGGGTTGGACTTCATGGTCTTGGAGATCTTTTTGAGATTTGATGATTCTATGACTCTCTTTGCACTCAGCCTTACAGGGGAAAAGCAGCACACGAACAAAAGCATTCATTTTAGTTTAAAAAACAAACAAACAAAGTGTTATTTTACCTCGTAGTCAACTGGGAAAGGGTCGCAGAATTTGTTGCTGGGCATTGGGATTGGTGGGAACAGTTTACTCCAAACGTGGTTTCTGTAAGAAACAGCAGCGGAGGGATGTGAGAGAGCTCCTGGGGGGTGAGGGACACAGAGAATAAATCAAGCAGCAGCAGCGCCCAGCCCCAGGCGCAGCCAGGTCTGCCTGCAGCCCCTCCGTCAGGGACCCCGGTCCCCACGGGGCTGGGCGAGCTGTGCCACTCCTGCCAGCCCGTCTGGGCCCGGGGGACGGGCAGGTGGCGAGGAGGAGGTGGGTGAGGCTGTGCCCAGGCTCTCCTTCTGCAGCCACAGCCGCTCCCATCCAGGGCCAGGGCTTTTAGGGCTGTCTGGAGAGAAACGAACGGCTCTGAGCTGTCTGTTCACACTCCTGCTCTTCCCAAGGGCTCTGCTGTCATGTACCTCGTTTGGACAGCCAAGACAAGCTGCCTCGTGCTCAGGCTTTGGTTTCTGGACACAAACCGCCAGTGCCTCGTGGTGGGAGAGCAGCCACAAATAACTGTGCGCCCAGGGAGCCGGGAGCGGGCAGGGGAAGGCACCAGGGATGGCTGGCAGCAAATGGTTCTGCTCAGTGCTGTAATAACTCATCCTGCTGAGCCCCTCTGAGACCGCCCTTCCCTGCCTGGCCCTCTCTGGCCCGGCTGGGCTCACAGCACAGGGGTTTTTGTGATGGCAGGTGCTGCAGAGGGAGCTTTGCCTTGTCTTGGGTATGTGCCAGAGCTCAGATCTCACATTCCAGGTGCCGAAACGCTCTCGGCTGTCCCCAGCCATGGATAGGGGCGGCTTTTAATGGGAACTTGGCCTGAGTGAAGACTGCTCAGCCCAGAATTGGCACCCAGGGTTTGCTCTGGAGGAAGCAGAGACGTGTTCAGGGTGTGGGGCTGCTCCTCTGCCCCGTTTATTTTGTGACAATCCCCCTGGCTGATTGTCGTAGACACGTAGAAGAATTATAAAAGAAAGGCCTTATGAAATCAGGCCTCGCTCTGCTAAAATTGCCAAAGCTGGCCTGTTATTTCTCCTAGGTGCACCTAACAAGCGATTTGCAAGTTCCCCTGTGAAGCTGTTTTGAGAATGAGAAGTTCGTTTAACACAACAGTCTGTTCTGAGGGTGAAAAACAAATGCACGTGTGTAAACAAGACTTTTCCCATGAGAACCCACAAAAAAAGAATGTAAACCTATCTAGAGAGAGAAAACTTGATAGACAAACACAATAACCCTCAGTGACCAATGAACTGAGTTTCACTGTGTTGCTGGCCAATTAGGTTTAACACATTGCCTTCTGATATTTCCTATAAATATGACCTTTGTGAATAAAGAATTGGCTTTCTGCAGGAAGAAAATGGAGTCTCAGCTGATTTATTCCAACAGCTGATGTCTGCTTAGTTCAGTGCTTATGTTCTTAGGACTATTCTTCTTCCAGAAGCTTTCTGAGTTCTGTCAAGTTTACCTTTATCCTATTAGTATTCTCCTGGTGAGTGGGAATAATATTTTCTGCCCATCAGCTTGGGGCTAAGCCTTCCTGGCTGAGCTGCTGCTGCATTGAAGGTGACATTGATGCTTCACTAATTTCCAGGTGAAGGAAGGGCCACAGCACTGCTCACCCCACAGACACGAGCTCTGGGAGCTCTCCCCTCTGCTGCACGGGGTGAGGCTTTGTGAGGGAACTGTGCAGCCACAAATGGGAATATGGGGAGGAAAAACAGGGTGGGAGGTGTTCAGGGGGAAACATTTGCATTTTTTTGTTGAAATGCTGGGCACAGCAGAGACACTGCTGGGTGTAAAGGGGCAGCCAGGATGTTTTCCCCACAGCACTGGGGTGGGACAGGAAAGCGGCTGCTGCTGGAGCTGAGGAGCGGGGCAGGGGCAGTGCCAATATTGATATTGCAGCACCTGGCATCATCTCCATCATCTCCACCCTTCCCAGCCCTCCTCCTAAGGGTCAGGCCTTCGTGCCCTTACCCAGGGGAGCTTTGCACTCTTGCCTGCACAGCTCCTACAGCTCACCAGCTCTCACAAACTTAGCAAAAGGCCACATCATTCCACCTGCAGCTCATTTCAGCTCTGATTTATTCCACTGCTGGGCAAAGCACCCAACAGGGGTTGGTTCTACTTGGAATTGGCGTGTTCCTCGTCGTGCTGTTTGCCAAGAAAAGATTTTGATGGAGCCATATCAAAATTATTTATTGAGGCAGCAAAAAGCATAAATTACACGTCGCTTCTGGGAGGGGAACACTTAAGGAAGGGTGCACAAATGCCCATGAGAAACGAGGCAGAAGTGTCTCCATGAGGGCTGCTTGGCCCCTCAGGTCTTTGCAGGGAGGAGTTGCTGGGGTGGTGCCCTCAGAATGGTTCTGTTCTTTTTTGGAGGTTACTGGAAAGTCGGAGTCACGTCATTAAAGATCTTGTCACAAAAAGCATCCCAGGTATCTCTGCACAGGTCAAGGCACAGCCTTTCCATTATCACTGCTGGGACCTTCAGGCTTGGAAACATCCCACGGGACCCTCGTGCCTTACATCGGCATCTCAGGGTCTCTGGGGTTTGTGCTGTGTCTGTCTTTCTGAGATTTCCACTCTTCCCACGGGCTGTGACATGAAAGGGCCAGAGAGAAACAAAGAGAAACGAGCAGGAGAACAAGCTCTCCTTGCTCTGTGATGAGACTGAGGAAGAATTTGTTTTAACTCTGTGTCAGAGTGCCTCCCCTGAGATTGCCCATGGGGTTTTCCCAAAGCTGCCGAGGGGGGCAGAAGAGGGGGTACCCGGGTGACCACACTGATTTTGGGGTGAGTGTCCTCATGCCAGAGCAAGTCACCGGCTCCATCCTCCTGTGGGCTCACCTCCAGGAGAAAATGTGATTCCTAGGGAAGCACAGAAGCTGCTCCCTGCTAAAGGCAGGAGGCTAAACCAGGAAAACATTCAATTGTGGGTTTTTATCAGGGCTCTGACCCCATCAGCCTCTGCAAGTGAGTGGAGGGAAAAGCCTGCCCAAACAGTCCCAGAGGGCCCCTTTGCCTTGCAGCACTCCTCCCAAACGGTGGGCTCTATCCTGCAAGTACACGGAAAAATTTATAGACCTCTTTGCTGTAATGAAATTCCTTATAATGGCTGCAAATCGCATGAAATTTGGAAGGGTTCCGTGGCTTGCATTGCAGAGTGCACTTCATGAATTTTCAAGAGCACTAAAAACAGAGAGTACTAATGAAACTGTGATCTAGGAAACCTGCTCGATTTTTCTTTTTTTAATATCTGCAGGCACGACCCTGTGTTTCATCTTCTTACACTTTCCCATCCTCCCAGGGCAGGCTGGGGATTAGAGAAGGAGAAGGAGCAGCAGGGAAGGGTGGAATAAGGTGAGCAGCTCCATGAAATTCAGTGTAGCAGGGAGGTAAAATTTTCATCGCGTTGGCAAAGAGAGAAGGTAATGAGCCTTTGGGTGTTGGGGAATTTTATACTGGAGAGAAACTCCTGGAAGCAACCAAGGTAGCAGAAAGCAGTTGAAGCTGGAAAAGCTCCCTGAAATTTGGATTAAAATCATAAAACGCATTACTACAGCGTCTCCAAGTTGAGTGGAATTGTACCCTGGATTTATTTCTCCCCCTGGATGTGTTCCAGGATCTCCAAAGGGGGTAAATGTAAGATTCAAATGCTTGCGGAACTCCACAGGAAAATATGGACTAGTGTGACTGCTGCTAACTGGTGCTGGTTCTGCTGGTGCAGAGAGAGAGGAGAGAGCTGGAGAAGATGCTGGAGCAGGGGAGGACCTCCAGCTCCAGCTCAATCCACAAAAGAACCGTGTAAGTGAGACAAACTTTGGGATTCTCAGCAAGACATCAAGGCTGCATAGCTGGGAACAAGTGTGTGGCCCAGGAATAAACTCCCTGGGGACCCCATCTGTGCTGCTCCTGCCAGAATCCTTCCTGAGCAGAGCTCTGCTAATTCAGCTGCCCTGAGAAGGGGTCACACAGGCAGGGTCATTGCAGATATCCCCTCAGAACATCCCTCTGCACGAGACCTTTGCTGCATGAAGGAAACAGCACGGGGAGGAAAACAGCCAAGGATGCAGCAGCATGGCAAATAAATTAAAAGGCAACTAAAGAAATTAATAAGGAATTAGCCCTTCCAATAAAGGGAGCTGTGTTTATTGTGGACTGGTAATTGCTGCTTGCTGCATGTTTCAGGGAGAAACTTCCAATTGCATGGATCCTTTAATTCATCACTTATTATTTGACTGTCACAGACACAAATCCAAATGTAGCTGGGCTTCCTCACCGCACATTTGGGGAGTTTTGGCCTTTACTATGTAGCATCCAGAGCCTCTGTATAATTAAAAATAAATTCAATATTTCAAATACTCAAAGCAAACACCGGGGGTCTGGGTATTTTGGTCGTGAGCAGCTTTCACCAGGGATAAATGAAGATTCCTGGGGAAATCACTGACCCAATCAGGTGCCTTTAAGTGAAGAAATGAGATAAGGACAAACAGATTTTGAACAAATTTGAACAAATTCACCTCACTCAATAGATGGTTTTTTTCTATAAGATAAAATTGAATAACTCTCTTACCACACTAGTTCTGCTGAATGGCATTACTGATAATTAATGAGGCTGATTATTTTTGCTTTGCATATTTAGGCAAACTCATCTTTTCCTCAGAATTAAGCAAAGTTTGTGACATCTCCTCACATTTGTTGAATACCTGCTCCTTGGTTATATTTTAATAAAAAAAAATGCTAATACTTACATTTTGCATATTATTGCAACAAGCAGGAATGTGCAGGACGTGGACACACAAAGCAGAGTGAGTATCCAGGTTATGGAATTCTCCAGTTTATTTTGCCCTGAATTTCAAGGAAAAAAAAAATTAAATGTATTATTTTAGTACAGATTATTTGAAATGTGTTTAGAATGTAAATATTGTAAATGTTTCATCAGCTGCTTAATGTGGTTGTATTCAGAGCACAAATTAATGTGCAGATTTTGAAGACTTGATACCTAGAATAAGAAATTAAATGCAGAGCTTCAAGAAGAGTTTCCATGGCACTGAATTTCTGATTTCAACAATAATTTTCTTTTATTTTGACATAAAAGAGAGAACAAGTGGCTGAGAAAGTTATTGTGCCAATGAACTGCAACGAGCCCCTAAAAACCCCTTTCCATGAGAAAAACTGAATTAAGTGGTCCTGTCCTTGGATATTGTTGAGATTTAAACAAATCCTTAGGGAACAACGACTTTGTTTTGCCATCAGAACGAACTTCCCACGTGTGCTGTGTGAGCCAGGTGGGGAAGTCAGGGGGATGTGTTGGAGAAAGGAGGTAAAACACTGAAAATTTGAACTCATGAGACAAGAGGGGAAATGTAGTAAACAGGAGAGTGTAACAGGGTATTTTTTAAGTGAAAACAAGGAAGTTAAGAAACTCCAAAGATAAGAGCAAAGGAGGATGCCTATGAACAAACAGTTGATAACGTGCAGTGATAAAGAAACTGTTATTTCCAGAACAACTTGCTCGGCAAGCAGGAAATACAAAACAGAGTGGGGCAAATGATCAGGATCCAAAGATGCTTAGATCATGTTCTTTTTTTCCCTCAGCATTGAAGGGGGGAGATAATTTCAGTAAATTAAATTCAAAGTCCTGTTCTCCTGTTTCCCATTAGAATTCTAGGAAGTTGGGCACGCTCCTGATTAGGCAGCATTTGCTCCCCAGCAATGGGGATGCTCTTTTTTCCCTCAGCATTGAAGGGGGGGAGATAATTTCAGTGAATTAATGGTTGGCATGGCCTCTTATATTTATTTCCAGCATAAACATCACAATGAGGGCAAGGAACCACCTGAAAAAAAAAAAACCTGAAGTGATGCAAGAAAAGGCCTTGAGTTTAAAGCAATCTCGGGAAATGTTCACCAAAATCCTCTTGCAAGGAGTTTATTTTTAGTGGAGTAGATTTAAATCTCCTTGGCATCAACAAGTCAGGTTTTTCCTTCAAATCCCTGTTTTCCTGTTTCCTATCAGAATTCCAGGGATGTGGGCTTGATATTTCTGAGCCTGAATTTCAGCTCGCTGACCACTGCCAGCTCCTTTCCCAAGGGAAAGCTGCCAACAATTTCTCTTTCCAAAACATCTCTCTGCGTTTCTCAGCACAGGCTCAGCAAACAGTGTTCCCTTTGCCAGAACAACTGTTCCAGGGGTTGTTTCCTATTCCTGAACCGATGGAGAGCAGTGTCAGTGCCATGGGGCAATAATAGACCTTTTTACACAGCGTGTGCTAAAAGAAACTGCTGGGATTGTAAATAAAGCTTCTTTCTCTGCTGACAGCTCCATGGAGTCAATCTATTCCATGTCCTGCCGTGACAGGGGATGTTTCACACGATCCTGATTAGGCAGCATTTGCTGCCCAGCCGTGGAATAATGGGAATTCTCACCAACATAAATGATTTCACTCCAGTCACTCCAGAACCCTCTGGCCCGACAGATGTGGTTGTGGTTGGCCCTGATCCTTACGGAATACCGGCTGCTGACATCGATCCGCACTCGGAAGCTGTTGGAGGGGATTTTCAGGATCTGTTAGGAAAACAATTTGTGCTGTTAGAGATCAATTAAGCCTCAGCCATTCAGAAAACAAATTTAAACCGTGTTTATCTTTTTACTGTTTTTCTTAACTGCAAGCAGCAGGCTTTGCTCTGGAGGTAAGAGCTCCATTTTTATCGGTGTAACTTCTCCTAACACACCATTATTCCAGGGAAAATTCCTGACAAAAATGCCTCCTTTTTCCATTCTTCCTCCTGACTCTCCATGCAGCATTTTCATGATGGTAAAAAAACTGTTCCGAACCCAGATGCATAAACTGAATAAATCCAATTTTGTCCTGCTTTCCCAAGTTCCTTGGGGATGGTTTGTTGCAGATATGAGAGGCATTGAGGAGAAGAGGAAGGCAAATTCCAGCTGCAGAGGACAGGAATGTTGGATGATCTTGGATGCTGGAATTACCTGCTTGTTACCTGACTTCAGGTTGATGAGATAAAATTCATACTCAAAGCATTCCTTATGAAAAGGAGAAATTGGCTTCTCCCACATGGCCAGGAGATCATTTTGCTGCAGGGATATGCTGATATTTCTGGGAATATTCACTTTCTCTGCAAAAAGAAAACCGTACTGGTGAGTTATTTATAGAGACAAGTTTAAATACTAAAAACTGGAGCATTTTATAACCTGATAGTGCTTCCAAGTAGGACCTATAATTATTGAATTTATTTCCCTTTTTGGACTGAAAAGATAAGGATTTAGGAGCAATAATTACATTGCTGGTAATAGTTATAGGAAAACAGTTTGGAAAATCCACTTAAAAGTTTTGGAAAATTAGATTACTGGGGAAAGAAGAACATATTAAATTAATTTCCACAGAAGTATTAAATTAATGATAAAATGGTTAGAAAAACTTCATTTCCAGGAAAAAGAAAATGCAGATGTAGCCAGGAAAATCAATGAAAAATGGAAAAAATTTGAAGGAATTCAGCTGCTGTTATGGGGATGATTTCTAAGAAGAAAACACGTGATTTTTTTCTCTTAGGGAAGTCATGAAAAAGAGAACTGTTATCTATTTACCAAAAAAGAAAAAGGCATGGAACTAATGAGGGAAAGTAAATTATTTGTGTGGACAAAAGATGATAGACAATCATGGCTGATATTCCCTTTTATCCCATACTCTAATGCCTTCCTTTACAGGACAGGGTTAACTTGAACACCATGTGTCTCATTCCTTTTAAAGAAAGGCTGCAAAATTAAGGGTAATAAAAACTGTGTTTTAAGGTATATTGATTAAATCAACTGAAAATGAAAATTGGGAATCCTGCTTTGGCTAACAAACAGAATAATTAATTCTTTTCTAGCTTTTAGTTTTGCCATTCTATCATTTAAAAGGGATGATTAAAATCAAATATAGCTAAAACAATCCAGTAATTTCTACCAATTTCCTTAACATGCCTATACAAAATCAACACATCCTTTCACCTGCATCAAGAACCACTCAACCCAAAAGAATTTCCTCACATTTTGACAATTCTGCTAGACATTTTTGATTCTTTCCTAATGCATTCCTACTCACCGATGGCATTTTGGTTAAATAACTGCTGAAAAGGCTTGATTGCAGCGCGCTGGCTGGAGCCATTAATGTGAATGACAATGAGGTTGTCAATCTCGCCGGGTTTAATCTGAGTACTCGAAAATCTGCACTCAGTATTCCTGTTGCTCTTGTCTTTGGTGTAAGTGGGACATTCCTCAGTGTGTGCCTCATACCTAAATTAAAATGCTGGTGAGACAGGGTGCTCTTAAAGAGACTCACTGCTGGCTGGAAGAGGAGCAAACACCAACCTGTAAAACAGGAAGTATTTGGTGTCTTCTGGTGCCCCGTGGCCAGGGAGCCAAGTGCAACAGAGAGAGACATTGCCAGGGATGGTGACGTGAGTGACACAGGACAAGTTGGTGACAGAGGTCCCCGCAGCACCTGGAGAGGCGAGGAATTACAGAGCAGAAAGAAAACTTCACAAGTTCCTGCTGCTAACACCCTGGGGTTCCAGTTTGGAGCCAATCAGTCAATCAGATTTCCAGGGCCATTAGAGCTGTGCCTGTGGCACCCAACCCTCCTCAGGTCTGTGGGTCGGGAAGGATGCAGATTCCCACGCAGAGTGGGTAAAGCTGCTGTGGCACACAGCACCGTGCAGCTCACGTGGAACAGGGCAACAACACCCCCAGGTGCACCGCGCTCGGGTAACTCAGCCTCAGCATGGCAGGGGTAGAAAATTTTATCGGTGTTATTTGTAGGAGACTGGGACGGGTCTGAGATGGAGGGGACGAGAGATCTCTGGAGCTCAGGGCAGCTCTTGAAACGTGGTTTATTGCACAGGGCGTGGGGGTCAGAGCTTTGCTCCAGCTGCCAGCCACAGCTGGAGCGTGCCCTGAGAGAGAGAGGGGTACAGAGAGCCTGAGATAGAGACAGGTAGAGAGAGGGAGAGGTAGAGAGGGATAGAGAGCGAGGCAGAGCCTAAGAGAGAGCAAGAGCCTGAGAGTGAACGAGGTAGAGACAGAGCAAGAGAGCTAAGTCCTGGCCACAATGCATTATATCTCTTTGTAACTTACACTAACCAACAAATGCAAGACACAAATCCTATAAAATTTACCTACAGCCTGTAAGAACCACTACATTACCATATGTGTTACATTTTAAACCCTAAAAGCTGATTCCTAGACCCTTTTTTCTTCCCTGCTACTTTGGTGAGGTCCCCCTGACCTCTGGACCCTCGGCATCCCTTTATTTGCCAAGGGTATTGTTCAGTCAGGGGAGATGCTTCTTCAGGGGGCTGAGCCATTGTCTTCTCCAGTCGTTCAGTAACTGATGCCTTGGCATCTCAGATCTCAAAGCTCACCTTCATCTCAACTTCTCTCATAGGTTTTGTATTTTCAAAATCTTTTGCTAAGGAATTATATTTGTAAGGCTTTCCTGTGTCATCTCCCCCAACAGCTGTTGACATTTTGCACCTCCAGATTGTCCTCCAGGCTCCACTGCAGCAGAAAAAGGTCTGGACTAAACCCTTTTGTAGCAGGTAGAGTGGAAAATGTTGTGGTTTTTTATTTGAAAGAACTAAACCTGTCACCTTTTAACGTCTAGTCCACGGATTGGGGCAGAACACAGAATCCAGCCCTCCCCGGGGTTCCCTTACCTGGCAGAGGTGGGAGGTTTCCCTCCACCCAGCCACTGCTCCTCTGAAGGTCCCCCCAGAGGAGCAAGGTCCTCACGCGTGCGGAGAAGCCGTCGTGAAGCGCCGCTGTTCGCACACTCTGAGTCCTCCTGGTGTCATACTTGGAATAAAAAATACCAAATAAACACCACAGAGGGTGGGAGGCAAAATAAGGGACCCGCCAAGACTGAGCCAGACACTGGGGTGAGTTCGGTGAGTGGAGCTGAATGGGGGCCCAGCACTTAAATCCAGGATCCGTCCTCCCCTTGAGGTGAAAGCCGCAATTCCCAAGGCTCGTCCCAGCAGAGCTGTGCCCGTAAGGATGGCTGAGAGGGAATCTCTGCAGCTCCCAAATGTGTGCTTAGATAAAAGAGAACAGTAGGGATTTAGCCTTTTTAGGATCTTTGGTTTATTTTTCTCTCTTACCTCTTCCGGCACAGGGCTCAGGATTTTCACATCGTATCTAATGGTGGAGTTGTTTTGCTCCTGAGCAGGGTTTGGTTCCCAGTGCAACAGCACTTCTGCTAATGCAGAGACTGTGAGGGTGAAGTTAACAGGTGGCAAAACCTGAACTGGAAGGGAGAAAACAGAAATATCCATGAATGTCCAATCCAGTGAATTGTTAGGAGCAATGCCTGTTTGCAAGCAGTGAGCAATACAAGCGAATAGTTTCATTTCAATATTATATTCTCTCAACAGCTTCTTGTAAAATATTTCTAATATTTGACAAAAAGCACCCTTTAAATAGCAAAACCCCAGCAAATCAGAATTTATTAAAACTTAGCTTAAAAAATGAAATTTTTACAACACTTTCAACTTGAAAATTACTGTGACATATTACATTTGGCTTATTAATTAGGTTCAGAGTTTTCATCTTGGTCCTCATTGTCACAGAGACGCAGAAGAAGCGGGGCTGATGAGTGATCAGCTGCATGAACGATTCTCACCCACATCAGCTTGCAGGAGAGGGCAACGTGAGGGGCTTTCACAGAGAAGGTTGACAGCCACAAGAAGCTGCATGTGACAGTAGAACCAAAATAATGAACAGAGGAATTAAGCACAAATGGAAGAAAACATAGAAGGATGGGAACAATAATTTGAAATGACAGGGCAAGCAGGGTTCCTGGAGCTCCCATGGAAATGAGGAGGGATCTCATGCTGGGGGAAATGTTAGCATATAAATAGCAGGGCAGTGAAATAATCGATCTGCTCCCCTCCAGCTCTCTGGAGCCTGCCCTCCCTTATTTGCCAAATCCAAGGCAGTTGAGGGCCATCAGCACCCCTGGGAGTGTCCAAGGCCAGGCTGGATGTGACCCTGAACACCCTGGTCTGGCGGGAGGTGTCCCTGCCCATGGCCGGGGGTGGAACTGCCTGGGCTCCAAGGTCCCTTCCAACCCAGCCCCCTCTGGGATTCCATCATCAGCCCCCACTTCTCTTCTCCCGTGATTCCAGCCTTTGATGCCCAGGAGTTCAGTTCTCAAGCACAGACACAGCAGTAGGAAAAGTGCCCCATGAAGGCACAGAAAACCCCAGCACAAGTTGTGTCGCCGTGACTCGAGATTCTTTCCTCCCAAGGCAAACCAGGCACCAGCTGGGAACAATCTGGGCCAGGGACAGTCCCAGGAAGCAGGACAGCAATGGGCATCCCCGCTCCTGGCCCCCTGGCATGCCAGGGACTGCTTTACCCACGTGTAGAACAGTGCCCAGCACCGAGAGGGACCCTGGGCACCCCCCAAAGCTCTGCCCTGGCAGCTGGGAACTCCTCACCTGCACCTTGAGGGGTGCCTGTTGTCCACAGCAGGAGCAGGAAAACTCGCAGCCCGCTGGCCCCCATCTCTGGGTGGTGGCTGGGCACAGCCAGGCATCAGCACTCGGGCCTCGGCACCGTTTTACAGCAGCTAAAAACGAGCACAAGGGTTAAACACCCAAAGCGCGGACCGTGGTCTGTCCCCGTGAGCAAAGGAGTGAAACCGCCGCCTTGCAGGGATAGACTCGTTCTTTTCTCGCAGGAAAATGCTTCTTGTGGGAGCTAAATTTAATACAGGTACCACCGGGCACATTTCACGGCGCTCCCTTTGCCAGCCCGCTCTGAAAAGCTGCTGGTTTCAAACCTTCATGTGGGGATGTTCAGAGCGTCCACGGAATTAGAGCATTTCTCCACGGAAAGTGAGTCAGGTGCGTGTGGACTGGCCTGGGGGGGAGTCCCATTTCCTCCAAGAACAGAAATAACAGTATTTTTAGCTCCCACTCTATGAAATTGCTGCTTACTGGGATTTACTTTCTAGTTACTCCTCCAATAAAGCTCTCTAAAGACACCGTCACTGCTCACCTCAAGGCTAATTCCTCACTGTTAATTATGGGGTGTAAGAGAAACTGCTTTGTTTGCTTCTAATTTAAATGAACAACAGTTTTTAATGCTCCAACCTGGCATTTTCCTATGGATTGTTTTGTGAATTACTGGGAGAAAAAAAAAAATCTCTGTGTAATCATTCATGTATAACCTCATATAAATATGGGCATTCGGAACAGCAGCTTTCCAAAATGTTCTCACTGAAGAGAAATGCACCCTCCCAGCCCAATCTCAGCACCTCCCTGGGGCACTACAGCAATTGCTCACATGGAAAACGTAATATTTTCCAATGGTAATGAGCAGGAATAACCCAGGGACTGGAAGCACTCCCACTGATCACAGTTGGAATAATTCTGCTGTACAGTAACTATTTTTCAAAATGCAGTCTTGAGTGCTGAGTTCATTAAAATGACACATCATCTACAGTAGAGTGTGTTTTTAATGTCCAAGTCCCCTCATTATCTATATTCACATTTTGTCAATGACTTCAGTCCTGACAGCCCCAATGTGCACAAAGCCAGTTGAAACTCGGGAGTTTGCTAATGGATTATTCCCGGGGAGCCAGGGTCTGATTTCGTGTATGTTGGGTTTATGGAACGACATCTTGGCCAGGCATTTTGGTTCTCCCAAAATGTAGCAAATCACAGACAATGGGACAAAAATTCTTTACAGCACCCATTTATGCCTGCACAAATTACTGGCATCAAGCTTTCTTTGCTGCTTCAAGAAACATCCTTTCATTTACTTGACGAGACTATTAAATACTCTAATAACTTTTCTCTCTTTTTAGAAGTAAAAATTCGTTATCCTCACACCCTTGAAAATAAAAAGCAACTTTGGGAAAGAAGTTTCATTAGTTTCACTGCTGAGAGCATTCACTCTTTTTTTTTCTTTAAAAAAACAATGACTTCAGTACATTATTTAAAAAAAAAAAATTTAAAAGCCTCATGTTTTGCTAGTGCTTAGCATTTACTTCTACTTGAATAATGTTAGTGTGTTGGTTTCAGGCATTATCATAACTACAACAGCTGATTCTCCCTTGAGTTTATTTAAAGTGGGTTTGGCTACCTGTGGATTTTTTTTTTAATTTGTTCACAAAAAGTTAAGGGTTCTGATTTTTCTTTTCCCTATACTTTCTAAAAGATCTTGAAGATTTTTTTTTTTTTGCCTGCCTAAAAGCTTGCATGTATTAGAACTTATATTTTCTGTGCGGCGCATTACTGACCTAAAACTGGATATAAAATGTTGCTGTAATTCGGATGAGTCCTAAATTATTATCCTGTTCTTTTCAGTTTATTTTTTTCTTGCCTGGTTTTCCAAAATGCAATTTTTCTTTTTCTTGCTGCCACACTGAGATTGAAAGCACAGCTTTTGGAAGCTGTATTTCTGCAGCTGCGTAAGACCACAACCCCTGAGAACAAACTGCAGTCCGTGACCCCCTGTTTCATGGGAGAAATCGCTGAAAAGAGAATCAAAATAAGTGTATGCAAGTAAAGACCGTAACTAGAAGGTTGAAAGAGGATTGTGTTCCTCACAAAAAATGGATATGGTAAGTTTTCAGGACAAAGTTTTGATTATGTTTTGGTAATATAAGAAATAAACAGAGAGGAAGAGGGGTATTCCCTTTGTGCAAGGAATATTTCCCTTTTAGAAGGACAGCAGAAATCCAAAGCACAAAACCCAGCCTCCTAAAAGCAATGCTAAATAAGCCATGATTTTCTCCCTTACAGCTGATGTGTCCCAACACCTCACAAGCAACAAAGCAGCAGCAGATTCCAGGTGCTTTCCCCAGTGAAAACTGACTTTGGAAAGCGGGACCTCTGCAGCCTTCAAAGCAAGGCCAAGGCAGACCCAAAGCACCCCAGACACCCCGGGAGGTTACCTGGGGATCCCAACGTGCTCTGAAGAGCTGGCTCTGTCTGTTCCCCGTCCTCTGGGTGCCCTCGCTGTGGCTTTCTTTTATAACTGCTGCCTTTCAAGTACCAGCGGGGCTGGTACCTCCGAAGAGATGGCAGAGGACAAGCGAGATAAGCGCGCCTTGAAAAAGGGAACTGTGGATTTAACCACGGGGTGGAAGGCTCCATACAAGCATGGTCCAGCCCAGAAATGGGTTTATTTTATTTATTGAGCGTTAATTATGCACAGCAGTCTGAGAGTTCTCTGATGACTTTTCAAGAGCAGGGATGTGACGACTGACTGCAAAGAAATAACCGACAGCCACACTGCTGATATCCCAATTTGTTCTTCCCCTGGAAAATCAAACCCAGACACTGCTGGAAAACTGTGCGTGTTTTGGCCAGGTTTTTTTAATGCCATCCTGTCCAAAGCTCTGGAAGTTACCGGTACCAGAGCAAAACCATCTCCCTAATATTGTGCAGAGAGCTTTGAGCTGTGATTCCCCAGGGTTGGATAACTTCTGCATTGCCCAGAGAGGACGTGGATGCCCCACCCCTGGAAGTGTTCCGGGATGGAGAGGGACAGGGAAGGGGTCCCTGCCCACGGCAGGAGGTTGGAACAAGATGATCTTTAAGGTTCCTTCCAGCCCAGCCCGTTCCATGACTCTATGATGGTGATGCAGGCTCACAAACAGGAGAGGGAACAGAATCCAAGCCCCTGCAGAAAGTGGGGATGAATGTGATGGAGTTATAGGCAGGATGAGAAGAAGGCTAGTGTCTCACCCTTATGAACAACCTGGAATCCAAGTTATTAATGTGGAGGTGACACAAGCTCGGAGGGGCGAGCGCTTTGGGGCTCAAGACACAATTAAAGCTCCTGCCACATTGGCGAAAATGGGTGTAATTCAGCGTGGGCAAGATCTCAGCTGCATTTAGACATAACTGCACATTAATAGGTGTAAATAATCAATTGTCACTCATATCACTGATATCTGCTCTGCAGAACAGGATGGGGTTTGGGGTCAGTGGAGGAATCCCCATCCCTGGGGAGTTTTAAAGCTGTGTGGATATGGCACATGTGGACAGGGTTTGGTGGCGAGCCTGGCAGTGCTGGGGAGCAGCTGGACTTGATGATCTTAGAGGGCTTTTCCAAAATGATGACTTTGATTTCAATGATTCAAACATTTAAATGCTACCGAATTCCTTCTCATTGGGGCAAGAAGAAACTCATCAGTTCCATTCCAGTTATTTTGCTATTACCAGACTATGTATTTTTTCCCTCTGCTATAACTTGTTTTCCCATTGTAAGTCCTTTTCTCTAAACTGAGATGCGGCCACAGCAAATCTTTTATATCTTCTATTGAGTGCTTTGTCCAGTTGTGTTGCCTCAGTTTAGGAAGGACACTGAGTGCTGTGCCCAGCTCTGCCCCTCAGTTTAGGAAGGACGTTGAGATGTTTGAGCGCGTCCAGAGGAGGCACCGAGGCGGCCGAGCGGCTGGAACACAAACCCTGTGAGGAAGGGCTGAGGGAGCTGGGGCTGTTCAGCCTGGAGAAAAGGAGACTCAGGGGTGACCTTGTCACTCTCTACAGCTCCCTGAGAGGTGCCTGTGCTCAGGTGGGGTTGGGCTCTTTCTGCAGGCAGCACTGACAACGAGAGGACACAGACTCAAGCTGTGCCAAGGGAAATACAGGTTGGATATTAGGGAAGAGTTTTTTATGCAAAGAGTGATAAAGTACTGGAATGCTCTGCCCGGGGAGGTGGTGCAGTCACCACCCCTGGATGTGTTTAACCAAAGACTGGATGTGGCACTCGGTGCCATGGTTTAGTTGAGGTGTCAGGGCTGGGTTGGACTCGATGATCCCGAAGGTCTCTTCCATCCCAGTGATTCCGTGATTCAGCGATTGTGCGACTCTGTGAGTTTATTTGTAAATCACTCCCGGCTGAGCGCGGGCGGGGCCGTCCCGCTGAGGGAGCGGGGGCGGAGCGCGGCCCGGCCCGGCCCTAGGGCGGGGCCACCCCTTAAGCCCCGCCCAAAGGCGGATCCGCCCAATAAGCCCCGCCCAAGAGGCGGAGCGGCGCGCGGCCCGGCCTCAGGGCGGAGCCGCCGCCGAGCCCCGCCCATTCCGTGGCGGAGCCGCCCCNCCCTTGCCCTGTCACTCCCTGCCCTGCATTTTTCTGCTCCCAGAGCATTCTCCAGGCCCAACACTCGCAGCCTGTCTCCAGGCACATCTCAGAGCTCGTTTTCCCCTTTGTTGGCCGATTCCGTGGTGCTCAGTTGTTCCTGGCGATATCTGCGTTCATGGCTCACTGTTTTCTGCCGTAAATAATCCGAATTCTTTCCCCCTTGTCAGCCCCTGACTGTTCAAGATGATCCCCAGCGCAGAGTCCCCAGGATCAATGAGGCCTTCTAATAGTTGGGTTTGCAGAAAAGCGTCAGAAAAATCAGAATGCCAGGGAGAATAGCTGTGGGTGCTCAGCTGTGGCGCGAATTAGTGCATTTTGCATGAAGCTGTGAGTTATTTGCTGCTTCCTGCATATTCGAGTGTTTATTNGCTCTGAGCTCATCGCCCCGCGCCGCCGATCCCGAGCTGCGCCCGCGGGTGAGTGAGGAGGGAGTGATTGAGTGCGGGTTAGCGGCGGGGGCGGNCTGCCAATAGTTAGGTTTGCAGAAAAGCGTCAGAAAAATCAGAATGCCAGGGAGAATAGCTGTGGGTGCTCAGCTGTGGCGCGAATTAGTGCATTTTGCATGAAGCTGTGAGTTATTTGCTGCTTCCTGCATATTCGAGTGTTTATTCCTACATCTATGATCGCGATTTTGTGAGAGGTTATGGCTGATTGTGCCAGGGGTTTATTGCTGTTTGCTGTTCCTTCCCAGAGCTGTTTGAGAAGAAGAACTATGAGCTGAGAATAGCAGGAGGGGCTGTGAGGGATTTACTGAGCGGGGTGACACCACAGGACATCGATTTTGCCACCACAGCCACACCAGCCGAGATGAAGGACATGTTCACAGCAGCCGGGGTTCGTCTGATCAATAACAAAGGAGAAAAACACGGAACCATCACTGCCAGGGTTGGTTTGGGATTTGTTGGGCTCTTTTCTACCTGTCTGTGGATGTGCAACCTGTCCAGTGGAAAATTTGCTGCTCGTTTGTTAAAGTATCACATCAAGAGCTTAAATGAGACCTTGCTTTAAAGCCTGGAGTGGGGTTTTTTTTGATTATTCACTGTAGAATTCAAGTAATTATCATATTTAAATGCATGTAACCCATTCATGCTGCTGTGTCATCACCAGAAAGGATAATGTTGGCTGCCCACACATGATCCTAAGATTTCCTGCTCCTGATTTCCCCCCAAATTCTGTTTCCTGTACCTTGCTCTTAGTCCATCTCCTGCAGGAAGATTCCTGCAGGCTCTGTAGAAAAGAAATAACGTCAGGATTATTTCCAGAAGTTCCTATTTCTCAAGTCTGTATGAAAACCCCGCGCACGTTGCTGTGCAGGTGTGCACCCACTGTACACAGACACAGGGCTGAAAAAACGAGCAGCTTTTGCCTTTCATTTATTTCNCAGGCGCTCTTCACGCCGGGGCTGCGCAGCGTGGCCGGTGAGTGCGGGGAGGGGAGGCCCGGAGAATGTCCCTGAGCGGGGGGGTCGGGTCGGGAGGGACCCCAAATGCCACCCAGTGCCACCCCTGCCANGAAAATTTGCTGCTCGTTTGTTAAAGTATCACATCAAGAGCTTAAATGAGACCTTGCTTTAAAGCCTGGAGTGGGGTTTTTTTTGATTATTCACTGTAGAATTCAAGTAATTATCATATTTAAATGCATGTAACCCATTCATGCTGCTGTGTCATCACCAGAAAGGATAATGTTGGCTGCCCACACATGATCCTAAGATTTCCTGCTCCTGATTTCCCCCCAAATTCTGTTTCCTGTACCTTGCTCTTAGTCCATCTCCTGCAGGAAGATTCCTGCAGGCTCTGTAGAAAAGAAATAACGTCAGGATTATTTCCAGAAGTTCCTATTTCTCAAGTCTGTATGAAAACCCCGCGCACGTTGCTGTGCAGGTGTGCACCCACTGTACACAGACACAGGGCTGAAAAAACGAGCAGCTTTTGCCTTTCATTTATTTCATTTCATTTATTTCATTTCATTTATTTCATTTCATTTATTTCATTTCATTTATTTCATTTCATTTATTTCATTTCATTTATTTTATTGCATTTGATGGCTGTATTGAAGTAACGCTGTCTGTGGGATTTGCAGCTCCACGAACAGAATTTTGAAATTACCACTCTCCGAATAGATGTTGTCACCGATGGACGGCACGCCGAGGTGGAGTTCACCACGGACTGGCACAAGGATGCTGAGAGGAGGGATCTCACTGTCAACTCCATGTTTTTAGGTAAATTTCCAAAGCAGTCATGTAGATGGAGCGCTGAATTTGAGTTTTGCCAGCAAATTCTGTCTCTGTCTGTGTAAACGCCCGAGATGATCTGACAGACCAGGGCAGATCACACAGCTGCTCATTTCCAGGAGAGTGCATTTCATCGTGTCAGCCACGTTTGTAAATTCATATTCTGGTTTTTTCATTTTTTCTAGGTTTGGATGGGACGCTCTATGATTTCTTTAATGGCTATGAAGACTTGAAAAACAAGAAAATCAGATTTGTGGGGAAGGCAACTGAGAGAATACAAGAAGATTATTTAAGAATCCTGAGATACTTCAGGTAAGAGGTTTTGCCTTTCCTTGATAAATAAACTGTATAGAGTTTCAAAAACATGTAAAAAGAGTTGTAGTTGTCATTATTTCCTTTCCAACCTAAATTATTTTATGATTGTAAGTGGAATAGTTTCCTAATCTAACATAGAGGTTTTATTTGGCAGATTTTATGGAAGAATTGCAGAGAAACCTGGAGATCATGAACCTAATACACTGCAAGCAATTAAAGAAAATGCCAAAGGCTTGGCTGGAATATCAGGAGAAAGGATTTGGGTGGAACTGAAAAAAATTCTTCTTGGAAACCATGTCAGTCATTTGGTTCAACTTATGTATGAGCTGGATATTGCCCAGTACATAGGTAAAGTGAAAAAGTTTGATTTCCTACTCCTCTATCTTACGCAGACAGAATTTTGTGGCAAACTGAGATCAGACTTGGGTTTACACAGAAATTAATTTTATTTTTATCCTCTGCTAACACCCACTTTTCTTACTAACGCTTCCTTGCACTTCTTGTGTGTTTGTAGGGCTACCACTTGATGGGAATTTAGAGGAATTTGCCAGAGTCACTAAAAACATCCAAAACCTGTCTCCAAAACCCATGACTGTCCTGACATCCTTGTTCAAGGGGAAGGATGATGTCACAAACCTGGACCTGAGGCTGAAAATCTCCAAGGAAGAAAAAAAACTTGGCTTTTTCTTGGTGAAGCACAGGCAGGAGTTGACCAAAGCCCAGGGGCCAGAACCACTTAGACCATACCAGGACTTCCTGATGGATGTGAGTGGAGTTCAGATCGCTTCCTTTGGGCCTTAGCAGTGAACTGAATTCATTTTAAGGCATTTCTGAAAAACAAACCTACTGTATTTTAGCAGTTCTGGGCACCCTGTGCTCTCTCGAGCAATTTCTGGACTGATTTCAAAGTCAGGCAGGCTGAAAAATGTCACATCCAGTTTCTTGTGACCTCACCTGGGACTGGCAGTTTGCTGTGCTGTGCTGCTGAAACGTGAAACAGGAGCTGGACCTTGTGGAGAATTTGGCTTTTTTTTTTCTGTGGAAGTCAGCTCTGAATTGTGCATGGAAAATTGTGCAATTCCTGCTGGTCCTTAGGCAACCTGGGATGTTCTTCCACAGTACAATGAGGTCACTTCCAGGTGAAGTGATGTCACTGTTGGACAGGAAATCAAAGCACACCACTCCAGAGTTTGTCAGAAGGCTGAAACTTGAGTTTATGAACAATTTGACCTCTTTATATACTGAGTCTCTAGAGCTAAACTGATTGGTGTTAGCAGTAACACCTATTCAATCACATTGGCCAGCAGAGAGAGACAGCAAATGGTCTCCACCTCCAAAGAGGAATGAAAACAAAATATAATTAGCAAAACATCTGCTTTTCTTTACGGAGAGTTCTGTGAGAACTGAGTTTTAGAAATTAAAACATCTCAGGCTGAAAAACCAGGGCTGTAAATTGTGCCCTTCTAGAGCAGCACCTGATTCTGAGGGCAAGAAGCAGGCCCCAGGGCCAGGCCTGTCTCCCGCAGGAAAGGTGATGGATGAGGATTCCAGCTCTTGCCAGGGATTCAGGGAGTCTCCAAGGCCCTCCCAGAGCCTGCAGGGCTCCGTTTTCACACCCACGAGGCTGCAGAGCTCATTTCCATAGCCCCAGCTTGGCCTAACAAGGAATAATGGGAATAGCACAATGCCGAGCACGCTTGGAGCTGTTTCTGCTGCTTCATACTGAACCCTTGTAGGAGTCCAGGGCAGGTGGAAANAATAAACACCTTTGGGGAGCGAGCCACAGGTTCCATCTCATCTTTTAAACCCTGGTACGGGACTTTGAGAGGAGAAAACCCCTAATCAGGGGATTGAGGGGTGAAAATCCCATCAAACCCTCTCTCTTTTTTTCCCTTTTTTCTCCCAGTCTAGGGAAGCTAACACCAATTCCAAGATCTTGGAGCTGCTGAAGTACCAAGGAGAGGAGGAGCTCCTGCGAGCAATGCAGGAATGGACGGTGCCCTCCTTCCCTGTCAGCGGCCACGACCTCCGCAAGATGGGGGTGAGCTCGGGCAAGGAAATCGGGACAGCACTGCAGCAGCTCAGGGAGGAGTGGAAAAGGAGTGGCTACCACATGGATAAAGAGGAACTGCTGAGCTGCCTGAAGAAGTGAAGTGAATAATACCAGCCCTGTCTGTGCCCTGCTCCCAGGAAACAGAGACATTTAATGTTTCATTGCCAACTCCCCACTTCTGCACGGAGAGGGTGCATTTTGTATGATGTAAAACACTGGTTGGCAAATTCCACCTTCTCAACCTCTCTTTGCTGTTTTTAGTGATAAATATTTCCTGTTTTATCATGACTTAGGGCATGAGAGGTGACAGCAAGAATTTTCTCCTTCTCACTTTCTTTATCCAAAAAAACCCTCCCAAAAGGCTGTTTGCATCTCTAGGTAAAATCAAGGCGGGGTTTTTATGTGCCTAGGAGAATGTGTGGAAATAACGGCTATACCTTAACTCTTTTTGTACTTCAAGTTGGGTAACAGATGGAAATACTCACTCACTCCAGCAGTTCCCAACAGCCTTGCCTTGGAAAGCCGGGCTGTTTTCTAGGACTGTTTTTATTTTCCAGAATTCCAGAATCAGTTCTAGGTTAAAAGGATGACTTGTCTGAGCAAGTATCATGAATATTCAGTAGTTTTTCAGTCACTTATCACTGAGAACCTAAATCCACAGCAAGCTGGTGAAGGTTCTACATTTTATTTTCAACTTGAGGTGTGAGACAAACTATTAATGTTAATTAACATTAACAAGGGGAGATCCAGCTCCTTGTCTTGGGAATTTGGGGATTTAGAGCAGAGCTATTCCTGGACTTGATGAATGTCTTCCTCTCCCTGGGGTTCTTGGTGTGCTGTTAAAAAATCTCTGAGAGCAGCTCTTGGGGTGTAGAAATCTTGTTGCAGGTTGCAGTTTTCCTACAGAACCATGGTAACCAATAAACTCCTTTGGATTTCATTTTCCTTGGATATCCTTTTGCAGCACTAGATGGCAACACTGGAGCAATGTTGGAAAAAAAAAATCAGCTTTTTGGGCTTTCACACAACTTCCCAGCTGCCTTTGACTTTCCTGGGATGGCTGGTGCTTTAAATTAGTGATGTGAAAAAAGAATTGGCTTTTCCAGCATGAGGAGAATGGAGTCTCAACAAACTTATTACAATATGTGCCATAAATCCTGTGAGCCCTCAGTCCTGCCTATTGGATTAATTAATTCCTGCATGAAGCTACTCAGCCAATCCCTGGGTTAAATGTAGTTAATAGTCATAAAATTTGGTTTCCTTTGATTAGCTCTCCTAAGCAGTTGCTGTCTGTATTTTTCCATACTGATGTTCCAAATTTTCCCCAATTCCCATCAATAGTTTTCTCTTCAAAACAGAGAAAAGCATGGAAAATAGGAACCGTGGAGTGCTGGATTCTCAGCTCCCAGTAAGAACTGGATTCACACAGGATTCAACCTGCCAAGTGTCCTGAACTCCAGTACAGCAAACACTACACGGGTTAAGCACATGGAACAGCATCATTCACAATAAAATTTAATTAGTGTTCATTTACTCCTGGACTTACTTCGATTATATTAGTTTACATTTGACTATATACATAAAACATCAAAAATATGCATATTCTGGATTCAAACGCTGCCGTTTTTCATTGAGAATCCAAAACTCTCAGCCAAAACCCCAAAGAACTGAAGCGTGGTAAGTTCAGTGACAGCTGAGACAAATCTTTCTGGAATTCCCCTGGCCCAGCCCCCAGTGAATGCTCACACTGAGGGTCACAGGAACAAGACAAGAGGAACTCTGAGGGCAAAAGGAACAAAAAAACCCCAGTGTCCAGCCCAGATGTGTTGTGTGTGCGGGGTGGGGAAAAGCCAGGCCTGGTTCCACAAACAGAGCACTCAGAGTCTCCCTCTCACACCAGTGCTCGCCTTTCCAAGCTTAGAATGAATCATTATCCACACCCAGAATGTTTTCTGGATGAAAAGGCGCCCTCATCACCCTCACATCCCAAATGCTGCTGCTCACAGCTCCCTGCCAGGTCAGGGCACTGCACGTGGAACCGAGCACAAAACTCACGGTGTCTGAGAAGAACAGAAGCAGCACAGAGGTAGAAAGTTTCAGAGAACTAAACCTGAGTTTCACAGTTAATCTCTACATACCTGGCATGACAAATACCCAGCGCAAGTCCGTGCTTTGGGGGGGTTTTCCAGCTGCCATGGCCCTCAGCTCATCTGTCCCTGCTACCCCTGCCTCGAGCCTGGCAGAGAACAGGGGCTCGTGTCTTAAACTTGACTAGTTTTACATCACTGTGAAGAAATTAGGAGTGAAGGATAAAAGCTTCACAAGAAAAACAAGTGTTTATGTGCACAAGCATTGAAAAAAATCGCCATTGCCATCACTAAAGTGCTTTCTGAGAGGAAAAAAAACCAATAAAGCAGTGGCAAAAGCTGCCCCAGTTTGGCACCCAATTTGTGGAGCACAAAAACCAAACCAAACCAAAAATTTACCAAGAAACCTCCCCACAAAAAAAGCACTGCCTTTATTTTTATTTGGAAATTTTTGCTCTTCGTAAGGTGATGATGTGAAATTTTACTTTATGATCTGAAAGTTAGAACAAAATGATTAGGAGAGATTTTTGCTTCTCTTTGTCACAACAAGGACTACTTAAAAATCACCTCAGTGAGGTGTTTTAAGTCCTTCCCAAAGCTCTGGACACTTGCACTGATAAATTAACCAGGAATAATCTGGGGAAATAATTGAAGCACACTGAACAGAACATGATGATGCTGTTTAGCAACCTGTGCACTTCTTACCAACAGTTTAAGATTTAAGACTTCTGAAGTCAAATGGACTAAACAGATGAGACAGCTTGTGCGGAACAGACACTTCCATGGGTTCCATCCTGGGAGGCAGCTGCAATTCCAGCTTCTGCACGCTCCAGCACTCAGAAACTGTCAGGCTGCTTCTCTCTTCCACGGTTATTCAGCAAAAAGCTGAGAAACAGCACAAGCAGCAAAGCTGAAGGACTTCACGGAGTTAGAAACGGGGATTCTCAGCAAACCACGTGTCTTACGGCAAACGCTCCACAGCAGGTACCTGCCACCTTCCATCCTGGGAATACCGCATAAATCTGACTCTGCTCCTTGGGATTTTAGCTGGATTTCAGTTCCCATCCCCCTTCCTTCACTGCAAGTGGGAATTACACAAGTCCGGCCTCAAGCGTGTCCATGAGGATCTGAGATTTCCTAGTGTCCCACAAGGACCTTCACTCCCGCATCCCGTGTCCAGAAGCGCCCGGAGCTGCCGAGGAGCAGCACAGGGAGCTGCGTGAGCCTTCCCTGGGGCTCGCTGGGCTGAGGGAGCCCGGCAGCAGCGCCGAGCAGGGCGCGGGGCCGTCACAGGCACAGCAGCGGCGAGCGGCCGCGCTCCGAGTCCTCGTGGGCACCGGGGATGCGCGGCAGCAGCGCCGAGCGCGTCAGGCCCCAGAAGCGGGCAGGGCACAGCTCCTTCCTGGCGGCCGTGAACTTCCAGCCCACGTGGCTGCCGCAGAGCCGGCACTGCGCGATGGTCCAGGCGTACCTGCCCGGGACACAGCAGGGCTGCGGTCAGGGAAAAGGCGTCGGGAAAGCGCTGCGGCAGAAACGGCCCCAAAGGGGTCTGGGGGCAGCCCCAAAGGGGGCTGGGGGTAACCCCAAAGGGGTCTGGGGGCAATCCCAAAGTGGGCTTGGATGACAATCCCCAGCTGGGTTTGGGTGACAACCTCAAAGTGAATTTGGGTAACAACCCCAAAGGGGGTCTGGGGGACAATCCCTAAGTGAATTCAGGTAACAATCCCCAGCTGAATTTGGGTGACAATCCCAAACTGGGTCTGGTGACAACCCCAAAGTGAATTTGGGTAACAACCCCAAAATGAATTTGGGTAACAATCCCAAAGTGAATTTGGGTAACAACCCCAAAGGGGGTCTGGGGGACAATCCCTAAGTGAATTCAGGTAACAATCCCCAGCTGAATTTGGGTGACAATCCCAAACTGGGTCTGGTGACAACCCCAAAGTGAATTTGGGTAACAACCCCAAAATGAATTTGGGTGACAATCCCGAAGTGAATTTGGGTGACAATCCCCAGCTGGGTTTTTGGTGACAATCCCCAGCTGGGTTTGCAAAGANTAAAATAATAATAATAATAATAATAATAATAATTTTTTAAAAAAAACAGCCCCAAAAGGTGGCAAATGTAAGCAGAGGAAAAACCGACAGCTAAGCTTAAAATATTTCAACAGAGGAAAAAAACCCCTCACTTTTTATAGGGGGTAAAAAGAGTACCTTGAATTATAGTATTAAAGACTGAAAGAAAATAGATGCAGATTTAAAATATCATTGCTCAAATTTGCTTCGAATTGCAGGAAAGTACACCACAGACTCATCCTGTGTATTAAACAGCAAGTCCCAAGAAAAGCAAGGAAAATGTAACTTTAAAAGCAAGCAAAAATGTCCATTTATTGCACCAACTTCTCAGCACCTCCTGTTAAAAGTTCATCATATTGACACTGCAGGAATTGTGCTGCCTGCAATCCATTATCTGATTAGAAGATAAGAAATGGCTTTTAATTACCCCATCAGCTCCTTATCACACTGATAAAGAAAAACTGTGGGGAGTCTTTGTTAACGCAAACCATGTTTTAACCTTCCCCTTATCGGAGGGGATGGGCTGATGGGAGTTAATCAAGATGAAAAGCAGTGACAAGGCTGACAGAAGCAGCAATTATTTGGGAAATGGGATCCTTGTTAAACACGGGAGATATTGTAAGGGGCAAACCGAGAATGGGGCCAGTTATCAGGAATAA
>WBMY01010299.1:343646-357897 GCA_013397315.1 Donacobius atricapilla
ACAATCCCAAAGTGAATTTGGGTGACAATCCCAAAATGAATTTGGGTGACAATCCCGAAGTGAATTTGGGTGACAATCCCCAGCTGGGTTTTTGGTGACAATCCCCAGCTGGGTTTGCAAAGAATCCTCAGGAATCCGGTACCCAACTCGCATTTAAAACCCTGCAGAGCTTCAAAGAATAAAGACAAAAACCCCACAAACATCCCACCCCCCCCAAAGCCCTGAGTATTTCCCTATTGAAAAAATATTAAATTCTGCAATATTTTGTATGTTTTTTTCCATTTCATTCTGTACTTCGAATAAGCCTAAATTTACTTCCTTATTTTTCACATGACCAAAAGGATGACACATGGCTAAGAAACTCAGTATTTACTATTCTACCCTCCCAGAAATGGCCGTTTTGGGGTAATTTTCTAATAAAATGCTGCTGCTCTTACCCAGGGAACCAGCTGTGCTCCGTGGAGGGCCGTCCACTGAGACTCAGGTTGGAGGCTTTATATACAGTGAGGGTTTCGTGGATGTATCCATGGGGATTCACATAGGCTGCCATGGGCCCACACAAGGAGAGGCTGCAACACCCAAGGAATTGGATCAGAATGAAAAAAAAAAATTAAAATAATAATAATAATAATAATAATAATAATTTTTTAAAAAAAACAGCCCCAAAAGGTGGCAAATGTAAGCAGAGGAAAAACCGACAGCTAAGCTTAAAATATTTCAACAGAGGAAAAAAACCCCTCACTTTTTATAGGGGGTAAAAAGAGTACCTTGAATTATAGTATTAAAGACTGAAAGAAAATAGATGCAGATTTAAAATATCATTGCTCAAATTTGCTTCGAATTGCAGGAAAGTACACCACAGACTCATCCTGTGTATTAAACAGCAAGTCCCAAGAAAAGCAAGGAAAATGTAACTTTAAAAGCAAGCAAAAATGTCCATTTATTGCACCAACTTCTCAGCACCTCCTGTTAAAAGTTCATCATATTGACACTGCAGGAATTGTGCTGCCTGCAATCCATTATCTGATTAGAAGATAAGAAATGGCTTTTAATTACCCCATCAGCTCCTTATCACACTGATAAAGAAAAACTGTGGGGAGTCTTTGTTAACGCAAACCATGTTTTAACCTTCCCCTTATCGGAGGGGATGGGCTGATGGGAGTTAATCAAGATGAAAAGCAGTGACAAGGCTGACAGAAGCAGCAATTATTTGGGAAATGGGATCCTTGTTAAACACGGGAGATATTGTAAGGGGCAAACCGAGAATGGGGCCAGTTATCAGGAATAACCATAAATTCTTAGAGGAAAAAAGAGATCACAACATTTCATGGCTTAAACAGGAGCCTTCCCTGCATGCCAGCACCCTGGGAGCCTGTTTGTATATATATTTATACATAATTAGTGCATTTTCATTTGCTCTTGGGGCCTGTTGACACAGAAATGAGGTGCTGAGAAACAGAATTTGGGATATCAAGAACTTTATTAAGAAATACCAGGATGAAAATATCTTTATGTGACACATTCATATTTCAAATTGTTCAGTGCTGGGGGTGTGGCACAACACCAATTTCTGTTCCTGTACACCTGGAAATGCTGAGATTCCCTAACTTTTTATTAAAAATCTCAAATATCAACTCTCTATAAATATTAACTTAAATTTTATTGGAGCTGTGGCAAACCCGGCAGTTTTAAGACTTAACCCAGCTTAATCTGCTTTGCTGTGCCCGCGTTTCTGACCAAGGGGCTGCCCAAGATGAAGAGTAATAAACTCACCTGAATATTTCATTCTTGGTAGTTATTTCTGTGTCTTGGCATTGCTTACAACAGAGAGATGTACACTGGGAAAGGGAAACAAAGGATAATTTCATTAATCTCCAGATGCTTGTCAGCAATAATAAAAATAATAAAATATGTCAGAAATAATAAAAGAAGACCTCTCCCTTTCCATCAGAACAGACTTTGGAGCAATAGTTTTGTTCATCTGAGCAGCAGCCACTGAAGTGGGGTATCTTTTCCATGCATTTTACTTATTTAAACATTAACTATTATCTAAAAGACGTAACAATTTTCATATCATCCCCTCACAAAAAGATCCACGCACAGAGAATTGGATCTGACTCCACAAAGATAATAAATGAGCCAACCTTTTAAAGTCTCTAAAGGCTAATTTCGAAAAAACAACCTTTGCTCTTCTGCAATACAGGAAAGGCAGATGAGACAAATGCAATCATTAAGCCTTCCTTAAATTTGAGGGTACTGTAGATCAATGGGTTTAATTTCCTCACAAAAATAGGTAAAACATATTGATCTCTCTCCCGGAGATTATAACAGATTAATCCATCTTCTACAATTTCTACAAAGTAGAACTGAACGATTCATCACTGACAGTGCCCAGAAAAGAAGCATTTAAATCAGCTCAGCAGAACACTCCCATTCTGTGCAGGACGTGCATCACTTGTACTCCGTTCTCTGTGAAATTCCCCCAGAATGAGCCACGGGATTTGGGAATAAAATGCTGCACCCAGGGACAGGAAGAGTTCCCTCAAAACCTGGGGTTTGTTTCTGAGCCCCCTGAGCTCCGACTCCTGCACTCTGCTGCGACACCGCACACTCAAATCACTCCCACCTCTCTCTCCTTTGCTCCCTTCAGGGGTTTTTGTTGGATTTCAGCTGCTCCAGCTCCTTTCCTGGAGGTGCCACCGGTCCTGCCCCTCACTGGAGGTGAGGAAGGAGAAGAACTCCACCACCCAGATCCTCTCTGTCCCCTCCTGAAGCTCCCCTGGCTCTCTCTCCTGCCAGGGACCTTTGTTCTGAACATCCTCACTCACAGATTGCAGTCCAAGCTCACACAGCACCCGGAGTCCAATTCAGCCATTCCTTTATTCCATGGCTCTGCTTCCAACGCTCTCTAATGACTGCAATTAGCACTCCCAAGTGGAATTCCCAGTGTTTAACCTGGGAGTCAGGCACAGTGCTTAAAATCAGCACTGGAAACTGGGTTAGCAACGGGGCCAGCTGACCAAAGTACAATAAAACTCACTGGTACCACAGACACAGGGAATGCATCAGCTCTCAGGATCAGTTTTATTATTGGAAATTACATCCTGAACAAGCCAGGGCACCCTAAAGAACTCTGGCGAAAAAAAGGCTGGATTGGACCAAAATGCTGCGAAATAAGCTGTAAAAAGCCATAATGCACTCCCCATTCTGACACTAACACAGAACAGACAAACATTCACAGACCAAAATGTCACACGATGATGAAGAAAACACCTTTTGGGTACAGGCTAAAAAGTAACTTTAACTTCAATTTATGAAGGTAATTTGAAGTTTTTCTGTCTCTTTGGAATTTGTGGAAAATATGTAATTACTGAACATGAACAGTTCTCAGTGGCACTTGAGTATCAGGGTGTTTGCAGAGATTCAACTCAGAAAAGACAAGTGAAATTTAGTCTGCTTACAGCCTCAGGCAAAAACCTGCCCGTTTTGTCTCAGAATTTGGAAGAGGCGTTTTCTGTCTCATTAAATTCCTGGTGCATGAGCTTTGAGGAAGAGGATCACTATTAAAATGAGATTCTGCTTCTCTTTTCCCCAGTAACAGGAAAGAATTCAGTGACACTACTTTGGAAGCAAACAGGCAAAATTCCCACTGCTCTGTATCCATCAAACACAGTACTGTTATTTAGAAAACACAAATTATTACAAAGAAGTGTACTGCACAAAATTAGAACATTTAGAGCATGTCAAGGCCACGGCAATGGCAAGAAGGGAAGGGAAACAATTTTTTTAACAACTTAACAAGGAATTGCAAAATAAATTACAAAATAAATATTTGTCTTTTACAAAAAAAATCTGTTTGGTCCAATCATCAGATTTATGCTCAATACTAGGAAGATTTTGCTACAAAATCCCCAAGTTTCCAGGGCAAAATGATACTTGGTGGTGGTGTCAGTAACACTGGACTTGTAGCACCATCTCTTGGCTAAGAAAGTGCAGTGCCACACTGAAATACTTCTAACAAAAGCAAGTATTATATTACATTACATTACATTACATTACATTACATTACATTATATTATATTATATTATATTACGTTACACTATATTACACTATATTACATTACATTATATTATACTATATTACATTATATTACATCATATTATACTATATTGCCCTACATTGTTCTATATTGCCCTATATTGTTACATATAATTATATATTGCCAGATATTATTATACTGCCATATATTGCTATATATTATTATATATTGCCATATATTGCCACATATTATTATATATCGCCATATATTGCTATATATTATTATATATTGCCATATATTATTATATATTTCTTGCTTGCTGCCAAACATAATCCACCACTGAGACATCATTTTCCGAGCAAACTCTTGGAGAAACAACAGAACACCCAAATTCATCCCCCGGAAGGATTAGCCGGAAATCCCATCATTTCTGGCAGAGATTGTAACAGCCCCTCCCATTTTGTTGGCAATTGGATGGCAAATAAAGGAGAAGCACTCACTTTGTTCATGATGTCCAGCTCACAGCGGAGCCTCTGCACGGCGCTGCCTATCTGCAGCAGCTGGATACGTAAAGCATCATCAATGGGCAGGCAGGCAGCAACTCTGTATGAAAAATCTGGAAGTGAGAAGGCAGCAAGTCTGTTAGAATCACCAGAGAAATAAATCCAACTTGTTATTTACTACAGGTTGTTAGCTAAGCTGCGGTCGCTTAAGAAATTTTACAAAAAAATTAAAATGTGGGTTCAAAAAACCTCGTACCTATTGGGTTTGATGGAAGAGATTCGTCTTTAAGGTTTTCATCCCACTCATGGAGCTGCCTCTTGACTCTTTCCATCAAGGTTTCCTTTTGTTAGAAGAAAAGCCTGATTTAAATACATAGGTATTGCTGTTTTCTTCTTAGGAAAAAAACAAAAGGGAAGCAAAATGTCGAGTAAGCTCTTTTCCCTAAGTGGACAGTAGCTGCTAATTAAAGAATAATTAAAGAATCACTTTGTACCTACATATTTTAATTGTTTTTGCTCGGAGACAACAGAGAAGGAACCAGAATCTCTGCTATCCCTCCCAGACATTTGCTGTAGGAAGGAGAGAACAACCAGAGATGGGGAAGCCCTTCCTGATCTTTTCACACTACACTGAATATAAAATGCTTTACAACGGAAATTATGAGCCAACATAATTAAAGCTTTTCTATTATCCCACACTTAGATATTACAGCTACAAAGCTCACGGCAGGTTATTCCATTTACGGGTAAACTTACAGCATCGTAGAGAGAGTAGAGCCAGGGGGGCCAAGAGGTCAAACTTGCACAGTGGAACTTCCTCTGAAACCAAACCCACAAATATTTATTCTTTAACAAAAGCAGATTTCAGGGACAGGGTTTTTTAAAACAAATAGAACAGGGGAGACAGACCAGAACAATAACCAGACAGACCTGGCTATTTAAAGACACAAGAAATTATCCCCATCAGGACCAGCACTTCACCGTGAAGCTTCCAAACCCATTTTCAGATGCACTGAGGGCTAAGGCTTCTGCACAGGACAATTCATGGATTCTGTCACAAAACCTGTCTGCATTAGAGGTAGGTCTGATGTTTAGTAATAAAAAATTATGTCTTTTAAAAGGGTATCTAACTGAAACGGAGACAGTTCAAAATTTAAGTGCTATTAACAGTGCATCTGTTCCTAAGTCTCCACCAGCTGTCCCTGGAACTACCAAATTTCCACCACTGTAATGGCATTTGTTTAATTAACCGATTTTCTCCAGTGATTTCTGAACACAGAAATTCAGAACTTTAGTTAATAAAAGTCTAAAAAGCAGCACACAACATGACTACATTGCTTTCCAAAGGAGGCGCTCATATTGCACTGCAAATATGTACAAATTCAATTGTAACCTCCTCATTTCCAGATCACACCAGCAGGGAGATGGAGGCCAGCAGGACACGAGTCCTGCTCTGGATCTGCAGCCCAGGCTCTTCCTACAGTGGGTTCACTTCGTTTCAGCTCCACCTGAGCCTTGCAAAGGGATTTCCACGCCACAGCCCAGAGTTTCTGGGCTCATTAACTCACATGAACTTGGTCAGGAACTCTGAAAATCAAGAGCTCTTTGTTATCAGTGGGGTTTTTTATTTGATTTTGAGGGTACGAGAGTTCAAAACCATTGAAGAAAAATGCATATCCAAACATGAGTCGAGTTGCCAGGACTCTGTATCAATTTCTGGAGGTAGCTCCAAAGATCTCTACACAAGATTTCAAGGTAACCTCTCTGTGTCAATGACCAAAACAATGGAATAAACAATAAACACAGATAGAAACTGGCACAGGTTTCCCAGAGAGGCTGTGGATTCCCCATCTCTGGCAGTGCCCAAGGCCAGGATGGACGAGACTGGGAGCAACCTGGGATAGTGGAAAGTTCCCTGCCCATGGGATGCAGGGCCTTTAAGGACCTTCCAACCCAAATCCTTGTGTGACTCCATGAAAAGCAGGTTGGAATTTGCCTTCCCTGTTGTGCCTCTTCTACAGATGGAACTGGAGACTGATTCTCAAGATGCCATCAGAAATTAAGATAAAAAATACAAAGCCAGAATAGCCAAAGCTGTAGGGTAATGTCACGGTAGGACACGGAATAGATTGACTCCATGGAGCTGTCAGCAGAGAAAGAAGCTTTATTTACAATCCCAGCAGTTTCTTTTAGAACACGCTGTGTAAAAAGGTCTGTTCTTGCTCCATGGCACTGACACTGCTCTCCATTGGGTCAGGAATAGGAAACAACCCCTGGGACAGTTGTTCTGGCAAAGGGAACACTGTTTGCTGAGCCTGTGCTGAGAAACGCAGAGAGATGTTTTGGAAAGAGAAACTGTTGGCAGCTTTCTCTTGGGAAAGGAGCCGGCAATGGTCAGTGAGCTAAAAACTCTCCCGGGCTCAGAAATATCGAGGCCACAGGGTAACTCCTCACCTTTTGGTACTTCTGCCACCACTGCCGCAGGGCTCTGTCCTGCCAGGAGCTGGGCTTGGAAGAGGGGATCACGTGGCACCTGCTGAGAGACTGCAGCTGCACTGCTGCCATGGTGGGAGGCAGCACTCGCTCAGGCAGGATTTGCACTTTAGCCTGCTGGATTCTGAGAAAGGAAACAAAAAGATGAGGGGTACATGTATTTTTTTTTTTTTTTCAAATACATGCATTGAAAAAAGTGGATTTTACTGCTTATGGGAAGACAGGCTGGTGCAATGGATTAATCACTCCACAGTACCAGAGAATTTAAACAACAATCCGTTTCATCAGAACTTCTTTTTCATTTAGAGCACCACAGATCTGTTGGGATTGTGGTGGACAGAAATACAGACAGCTTGGCAGTGGCAACACAGCTGAATGTTCCACACTCTCAGCACTCCAGATTTAGATTTTTGTCTCCTCAAGTTACTTTTGGTATAAATAATCAGCTCTCCCTCCTCAATGCCTCAGTTTAGCTGAAATGCACTTTGCTATCTTCAAACCACAAAAGCTTCTGTGCTCAGCTAGAGGTCAGAATCAGCAGAAATAGGATATAGACTCTGAGCAGATTTTAATATCCCAGCATCAAAGGTCACCTCTTGCACAAAGATCTCAGCATATTTTATGTGGCTACTAAGAATGCTGTCCAGCAGGAAAGACTTCACGTTTTATCAGGATTATGCAGCAGAAATCCTGAAATATTGAGGGGTGTGTCATTACAAATTTCTGATTTTTTCACAGGGACGGCACTGAACTGGTAACTTACAATAAATCTTGAGATTATGCTGTGCCAGAAGCACTCAGGAATCAGAAATACCATCAATTATGGAAACGTTCCTCTTGCTAAGGCGCTCAGGACAGTGAATTCCCAGTAAGAAAGCTGCTGTTGCTGCAGGTGTCCAAGCACTGCCACCGTGTGTCCAAGCAGGGCTTTTCCAAAGCTCTGACATCAGGAGTTTGTTATTTGGAGCCAAATGTTAGAGAGCAAACAGCACAGGTATTCCGCATTTCTTCAGCTGCAGGTCACAACCCCACAGAAATGCTGCTCCCAGGCCTCTTTCTAAAGCAGTGCCACTAGCTGAACTGCACGATACAGGTGAGCTGCTCTAGATTTACAGATTTGGGAGTAATACTCCAAAAGCCTGGCAGGAAATATTACAGAAGCTCTAGCAATTGTGCTAAGAATTGTCACATGCTCCCAGATCAATGCTGGAGCCTGGACCTCACTGTCGGGCCAGGGACACTGCCATGGTGCAGGGCACGATGCAAGGACTGAAAATGAGGGAAGACTCAGCATGTTCTTACTGGATGTTCAGGATCTTGAGCACTTTTAGAAATGGAAACAGGCATTAATTGGATAATATGATAAAACTAGTCAGAAGAGCCTCTAAAGATCCCAGCTATCACACTGGAATACAGGAAATAAGAGAATACTCCTATCAGAGTTGACTTGAGCATGGAATTAGCTGCATGATAGTTTTCTTACCCATCTGACTGTGTTCGTATTTCAAGCACCTTGAACCTCTGTCTTCCTATTGCTTTCACCTTGACTGTTTCAACTCCATATTCTTGCTCCTCTCTGTAGGCATAGATTTCTGCTGTCGTTCCAAAATGTGCTTCCCTCTCATGTCCATTACTAAAAGTAACAGGGTTAAAGAAGAATTAAATTAATTACCAGAAACAGCACTGTTCATTCAGATTCCAGCCTGCCCACACTGACTGTACATGATTGGTCTGATCAAAAAAGCAGTTTTTGATGAAATACCTTTAACTAATCACAATAATATTTTTTCCATTATAAAGCAACTTCTTTGTTTTGGTTGGCTGGGTTTTTTTGCCAGGTGACTTGGTTTTATTCTAGGGTCTAGATGTGACATTCTGGGAGCACAGGGATCACCAGTGTGTCAGCATTTCAAATGCAGACACTGAAAGCACCAACATTCTTCAGCCTGACTTTATAACAGGAGCTGTTCCCACCTCCCACACAATTAATCCATAGTAAATTGCAGGGGGAAGAGGGAGGAATATTCCCAACTTCTTCTGGCACTGATCAGCTTTTCTCTTTCCCACTTTTCTATCACCTCCTGTCTCTCAACTCTACTGCGAAACATTTGCCAGTGCTTGTTAATCCACGCACAAGACAAGCAACAATACAGCTCTCAAAACAAGAATGTGACTTTTACATCTCAGGTCAACGCTTATCCTTTAACAAGACGGAACAAACAGCTCCTGAAACGAAGAGGATGCTCAGACAAGGAAGCAGATCAGCACTTGCTGTTTCTCTACACAAACACGTGATGCTGTCAAGCACCTACACTGCCACTACATACTGGAAGACAAATTTTTTTTGAAGCCCTGATTTTTCAGCCTGAGATGTTTTGATTTCTAAAACTCTGTTCTCACAGAATTTTCTGTGAACAACAGATGTTTTTGCTAACTCTGTCCTGTTTTCATTCCTTCTTAGAGGTGGAGACCATTTGCTGTCTCTTTGTGTTGGCCAATGTGATTGAATGGGTGTTACTGCTAACACCAATCAGTTTAGCTCTAGAGACCCGGTATATAAGAGGGTCAGACTTTGAATAAATACCTTTTTAGCCTTCTGACAAATTCTGGAGTCGTGTGGTCTGATTTCATGTCCTACAGCGACATTTGTTAAAGCAATTTCAGCTTGTTATCAAGCACAGAAGTGATGCAACCATCTGTCACAGTAGGACACGGAATAGATTGACTCCATGGAGCTGTCAGCAGAGAAAGAAGCTTTATTTACAATCCCAACAGTTTCTTTCAGAACACGCTGTGTAAAAAGGTCTATTATTGCTCCATGGCACTGACACTGCTCTGCATTGGTTCAGGAATAGGAAACAACCCCTGGGACAGTTGTTCTAGCAAAGGGAACACTGTTTGCTGAGCCTGTGCTGAGAAACGCAGAGAGATGTTTTGGAAAGCGAAACTGTTGGCAGCTTTCCCTTGGGAAAGGAGCCGGCAATGGTCAGCGAGCTGAAATTCAGGCTCAGAAATGTCGAGCCACACCCATCTGCTCTCGCTTTAGTACCCCCAGAAACTGCGCTAAAAACAACACGCTGCACACCCAGCACCCCGCCGTGGCTTTTACCTGTATGCAAGGACAGCAAAGGTTCTGTCTCTCTGAATTAAATTCCGCACCATGCTAACCTCTTGGGGGTGGAAGAGCTGCAGGGGCAGCGTCTGCCCGGGGATCAGCATCACCATGGCCCGGGGCAGCACGGGCAGCAGCTGGCAGCTGTCGTCGTCCAGCACCGTCCGGCCGTGGAACTCCTCCATGTCCGAGCCCAGGTACTGTCACAGCAGGACATGAAACAGAATGACTCCATAGAGTTGTCAGCAGAGAAAGAAGCTTTATTTACAATCCCAACAGTTTCTTTCAGAACACGCCGTGTAAAAAGGTCTGTTATTGCTCCATGGCACTGACACTGCTCTCCATTGGGTCAGGAATAGGAAACAACCCCTGGGACAGTTGTTCTGGCAAAGGGAACACTGTTTGCTGAGCCTGTGCTGAGAAACGCAGAGAGATGTTTTGGAAAGAGAAACTGTTGGCAGCTTTCCCTTGGGAAAGGAGCCGGCAATGGTCAGCGAGCTGAAATTCAGGCTCAGANTGCTGAGGCCCTGGCACAGGGGAAAACGAGCTCTGAGATGTCCCAGGAGACTGGCTGAGGGTGTTGGGCCTGGAGAAGGCTCTGGGAGCAGAAAAATGCAGGGCAGGGAGTGACAGGGCAAGGGGGAACGGCAGCGGGGTGAAGGAGGGCAGGGTTGAGAGCGAGGTTTCCCTGGCAGGGTGGGAGGGCTGGGCTGGGATTCCCAGAGCAGCTGTGGCTGCCCCTGGATCCCTGGCAGTGCCCAAGGCTGGGCTGGGCACGGCTTGGAGCAGTGGAAGGAGTCCCTGCCCAGGGAGGGCAGCTGGGTGCCCTGGAAGGTTTTCCCAACCCAGACCATTCCATGATCTCACAATTCTGTGAAAATAAAATGAAGTTTGTGGCTCAAGAGCATTACAATAAAACTATGCAAACCCCATTCAAATCCCTTCAGGATATATTCAATGGAAAATATATGAAAACATACCATATGTGACGTGGGCAAACTGGTATCAAAATTAATGATGTTTGGCTTCTCAGCTTCTTTACTGTCTTGGTCTTCCACTTCCATTTCATTGTCATCCTCTTCCTCGCTCTCTACTGATAAGCACATAGAGAATATTGAGTAGAAATCAATCAGCAAAGACTGAGATACTGAGAAAAACCCGAGAATCTGAGAAATGCATTCAATATTCCCAGGCTACAGCCTTGCACAGGGAAATACACCAGAGGAAAAGAATTTTCTTGCTGCTACAGAAAAATCATCATTCTATAGAAAGGGCCAAAAGCTGGTAATTTATTTTTGAAAGGCTAAAGAACAACTTTCCTTGGAAGAAAACAATAAACAAAAGCCGTCAGTCCTGCTTTTCACGACAGTGGCACTTCCTTATCTCAGCTCTGAAGGTTTTCTGTCAGCACACCAGGATTCCAGATAACTTCATTCCTTGCAGGATGCTGAGTAAAGTGTCTGAGGCCGCTCAAACCTCAACAATCACACTGTGAGTGAGTAAGAGGCAACGGGAAACTCCGTGTTCATGCAGAGACTCCTGCTGGTATTTTAGAGAATTTAATTGCTGTCAGCCTCTGCTGTGTGTGCACACCAAACACAAACCCAGCCAAGGCAACTCCTGAGGAAGCAAAGCACAAGGTTCCAAGGGATTTCAGCTATGAAATAGTATTTAAAAAGTGCTGCTTCCTTCCTGTTTCTCAGCCAATCCTAAAGTAATTTTCAGGCAAGAGGAAAATTAAATTATCAGTCACTGCATTAATTGACCCTATTTCTTTGAACACAAACATTATTTATACACCATGTTATGTCTAAACTACATGTTAGCATAAACCAATCTCCAGGATTTTTGCACCAAGAGCTGCCGGGTAATGGATAATCCCAGTGGTGCTGAAAAACATCGTTTAGACCTTGAAAGCTATTACAAGATGGAAAAAGATATTTTTACAATAGTCTGTCTGGTTGCCAGCCTTTGCAATTGATATCTTCTGAAAAAATAATCCAGAGTTGAAAACGCAAAAGGTGGAGGGGTTCTCTCATACTGAAGGGTTCTGCAGGGAAATCTCAAAAAAGAAAGATGCTGCAGAAGCAAAGAATTTTCATTCAGAAATGGGAGCACCACTAATTTCACTATTTCTGACAGTGGGAGGACAAGAGAACAGTGAAGGAGACATTAAAAGCTGATTTTAGAGAACCTTTTTTCCCCTCTCTGGCCTCCAGACACATTCGTTAAATGTTCCCACAAAATGTTTAGTCACTGGTCTTATTTCTGCTTCACCTGCCTTATGTTTTTTTTAAACAGTTCACAGTTTACAGAACCTGCTCTTACGGATCCAGCCTATACTGAATTTATCTCACCAAGAAATGATCCAGCACGACAGCAAAGGAGGTTACAGACTCTCTTTGGTATTGTACCTAATTACAGCCCTTTCAGCAACGAGACACCATCTGCCTAATGACTGTTAAAAATACTCCACATCTATACGAAATTTCTTATATTCAATTAGCAACCCCAACCACCAACAATTACAAAATGTTTAGGATGTCCAAAACAGCCATTATTTCGCTTAGTTTGATGGAGGAGAAGAGCAGGAAATTTTTGTTTGGTTCTGGGGCATCGCTGCAGGATGGAGGAGGGGAAAAAAAAAAAAAAAAAATCTGATTTTTCCATGCGCTCCCACCCGGCTGCATCCATCATTAGCAGCTTTAGCAGGGAGAGGCTGCCCCACTTGTTTTCCTGAGCGCGGAAGGAATTAGCAGCAGTTGATTGGAAAGAATTGTGCCCTGCAAACTTTTGCTGGCCGGTGCCAGAAGCGCACAGTGGCTGCCGTGTGGCGCTGGCCGAGGGACGATGACTCATTCCACTGCAGCAGCACCAGCCAGCCCCGGACGCAGAAAATCCCGGCGCCTTCCCTCTCCTCCTCCTTCTCAGCTGGCAAAACAAGCCCAAGATTTACACCCCCGACTGCTGGGGTTTGTTTATCCTTAAACTCCAGGATTAGCAGCACAGGAAGGAGGGAAGAGCGAGGGTTGAAGGTTCCCCTGCATAACAAAAATCACATTTCCCTCACGTTGGTTCACTGACGCAACCCAATCAGCCCTCAGTGCAGTGCCTTTGTGCAGAAACATGGAAATATGGACCTCATTGAAGGAAAAGGGACAAGGCCATACACACATCATCATTATATGAAGGCTGTATTTCCTAAGATATTTGGGAAATAGCTTATATTAAGGCTGTGCTTCCTAAATTATTCAAAAAATAACTTATTAAGGTGATATTAAAGCTGTATTTCCTCAAATATTCAGGGAAATTGCTTATATTATGGTGATATTAAGGCTGTATCTCCTACAACGTCCAGGAAATATTTTCTTATTATTTAAACATGCAGGCCTAAAGAGCTCACAGAATTTCCTGCCATGGGAAATGACATGGGTTTGTGGCAGGATTTCCTGCTCCCTTCTCCCCTGCTTGCTTATTCTGAAATCATGTTTCTTTCCAGGTACGCACAAGCTGCTCCCCAAACCATTCGATCTCCTGTCAGTGCAGAGGCCCCATGTGCAGAAAACCCCATAATTATGCAATAATTACGCGTAATTCCCCGGGTGAGAAACGGCACTGGTGTGTGAGACAGATAAGCCGGGCAGCACGAGGGACCCAGCACTGCTCTTCATCCGCCTCACCCTCCCTGCTTATTTTCACTGGGAGCAGAGCAGAGGCTTCCGAAAGCACGTCAGGTTTAACTCAGGCTTGGGGTTTCACAGAGAAGCGCCCGCTTTGCCCGCCTTGGTGGGGCACCCACAGCGCCGATGTGGCACCCACGGCCTCCATGGGACACCCATGGCCTCCATGGGATACCCACGTACTTCATGGGGTACCTATGACCCCGATGGGGCACCCATGACCCCGATGGGGCACCCACGGCTTCCATGGGACACCCACGGCCTCCATGGGACACCTATGACCCCGGTGCGGCACCCACGACCCCGATGGGGCACCCACGACCCCGATGGGGCACCCACGGCTTCCATGGGGCACCCACGGCCTCCCTGAGGCACCCACGGCGCCGATGGGGCACCCACGGCCTCCACGGGGCACCCACGGCC
>WBMY01010299.1:358370-444265 GCA_013397315.1 Donacobius atricapilla
GTAAACGCGCGAAGAGCTTAAAAAAAAAAAAAAATCTATCAGCACAAAAATCTCGCAGCGCGAGAGAGGCTTGGAGAGGGAGCAGCGGAGGTGCCGCGGGCGCTGGAGCATCTCTGCGGTGAGGGAGGGCCGAGCTGGGGTTCTTGGACCCCGAGGAGAGAGGGCTCACAAAAATCTCGCAGCGCGAGAGAGGCTTGGAGAGGGAGCAGCGGAGGTGCCGCGGGCGCTGGAGCATCTCTGCGGTGAGGGAGGGCCGAGCTGGGGTTCTTGGACCCCGAGGAGAGAGGGCTGGAAGGGGATTTTATCCACGTACACGAATGTTAGTAATTTAATTATTAATTTTATTAGTCACGGTGCCAAGAGGACAGAGCTAGGCTCCACTTGATGGTGCCCAGCAGTGGCACAAGAGGAACGGGCAGAGCCCGATGCCCAGAAGTTCCAGCCGGACATGAGGAAATCTTCNTGCCCGTCCGGGGCTCCGTGCTCCCCTCCGGGGCCCCGTGCTCCCCTCCGGGGCTCCGTGCCGCCCTCCGGGGCTGGCCCCCACCGTGTGCCCGGGCAGCCCTTCCCGCCTGGGGGGCTCGGGGCTGGCGGGGGACAGCGGTTCCTCCTCTGCTGACCGGGCACGGCCGGGGGTGGCGCCTTGGGTGTGGATANTGAAACTTGTCAGCAGAGCCCTGTCCTGATGTGAGGTCGGTGGCACCGCCGGGAACGCTTCACGGGATGCAAACCCAGCTGATACACCCCAAAAAGTTCCATGCAGCTGCCTCTGCACTGCCCAAATCTCACACAAACGCTCTGTCTCATCATTTATTATCATTTCCTTCCCCTCAAAAATGCCGTATCATGGCCCTGGATTTCTCTCTATTAAATGTTGTATTTTTATTGCTGAAATTTTTTATTGCATTCTTTGTTACAAATCACTCAACCCAGACTGTGCTCCTGAGCATTTCACAATTCCTCTATCTCAGCCCTGTTTGTTGTTTTCTCACTGAAAAAGCTTGCTGCCTTTTTTTTTCCCCTTTCTTTTCAAGGAAAAAAGTTCTGCTCTTTCTCTTTAGTGTCTCCCATTTCAGTTCAGTAATAATATTCTCCCTGCATCAGTGACAGAGAAAACCAATGATTAGCCAGCAAGCAAAACACTAATTTTTATATTTTTTTAAAAAATCGGAATTAAAGTGGCTTAGAGAACCACATTTAAAAGACAAATAGCACTGTAATTTCCTCACCATCGTGGGTGGAAAATTCCCAAACAAACAATATCTCTGCTGACCTGAATGGGCCTTCAGAGCAGCAATCAATACCACATTTGCCAAACGAGCACGAACATCCCCGTGATGATACATTAAGCATTTATGAAGCACAATAATCACTGAAATGATTAAGTTATGATTCCATAACTTTTTTCTGCATTGTCTCAGTGTAATACACATAATTGCAGGGTATTATATCTGGTAATTTACCATAGTAATAATAATAATAAAGAAATATTTTTCTTCTCAGGCTGGCCAACGGAAGAATTAAAAAATTATGAGCCCCTTCTCCAAAGCCTGGTGTTTTATTAAGAAATAGTATGCTAAACATTTTTAGAATTCTTTTGATATGCTAAAATATTTTTATTTCTGTTGGTGTTTTACTAAATTGCTGGGGGTATATTTGAGTCACACTTTTAAGCTTGTTTCTGCACTCTTGAGGGATAGATCTTATTTTTAGTGGCTCCTGGGACTCTCCAAAAATTCGCATGACCCAGGGAGCTGAGGCTTCTTTTAGGAAACCCTAAATTCAATAATAATCATAATAAAATGATAAGTAGTGGGGACTCTGGGAGTATTTTGGATGCTATTGCAGCTCTTTATCACCCTCACCCTGCTAACAGCTCTGTCTGTGAGCACTGTAACTCCAGCAAGAGCTTTAAATATCAATTCAACCCCCAGATTGGGCATTAACTCTAATTTAGACTCTGACTATAATTTACAGACATCGCTATCCACCAGCTTTTTGTACAGGGCTCTAGTGAAGACACTGAGGATTTGGGGTGAAGATTTTTTTTGAGATAAGTGACTTCTGTTAAGTTCCACATCACCATCAGGACATTTACTAAATGCTTTAAGGTATAATTAATTTGGAGGGGGTTTAAAATTCAACCTGCTAGAAAACACGTTTAACATATAAATATTGATATTTATTATCACAAAAAGCTTAGTTTGAGGAGTCATTGATCTCCCACTTGAACTGCTCCCAGCACAAATTGTGTTCCCAAACTCAGGCAGGGAAGTTGTTTCCTAGAGGGGCTTCATCCCCAAATTCATCTCCAGTGGCTGGTTGGGAATAATTGCCAAGTTGTTCTTGCTTAACCATTGAGCAGTTTGGAGTCAGAGGATGTCAAATCCCCTTTCCAGAAGAAAAAGAAACGAAGGGACAGGAATGTAAAGCATATCAAAATGTAGCTCTGTCTAGAATTTAATTTGGTGTTCATTCAGCCTTCTTCCTGGGTCATACTTGGGATGAGGCAAGCAGAGGATTGTTCCCCGATTGCAGGTGCAGTTCTCAACAGNCTCTGCACTGCCCAAATCTCACACAAACGCTCTGTCTCATCATTTATTATCATTTCCTTCCCCTCAAAAATGCCGTATCATGGCCCTGGATTTCTCTCTATTAAATGTTGTATTTTTATTGCTGAAATTTTTTATTGCATTCTTTGTTACAAATCACTCAACCCAGACTGTGCTCCTGAGCATTTCACAATTCCTCTATCTCAGCCCTGTTTGTTGTTTTCTCACTGAAAAAGCTTGCTGCCTTTTTTTTTCCCCTTTCTTTTCAAGGAAAAAAGTTCTGCTCTTTCTCTTTAGTGTCTCCCATTTCAGTTCAGTAATAATATTCTCCCTGCATCAGTGACAGAGAAAACCAATGATTAGCCAGCAAGCAAAACACTAATTTTTATATTTTTTTAAAAAATCGGAATTAAAGTGGCTTAGAGAACCACATTTAAAAGACAAATAGCACTGTAATTTCCTCACCATCGTGGGTGGAAAATTCCCAAACAAACAATATCTCTGCTGACCTGAATGGGCCTTCAGAGCAGCAATCAATACCACATTTGCCAAACGAGCACGAACATCCCCGTGATGATACATTAAGCATTTATGAAGCACAATAATCACTGAAATGATTAAGTTATGATTCCATAACTTTTTTCTGCATTGTCTCAGTGTAATACACATAATTGCAGGGTATTATATCTGGTAATTTACCATAGTAATAATAATAATAAAGAAATATTTTTCTTCTCAGGCTGGCCAACGGAAGAATTAAAAAATTATGAGCCCCTTCTCCAAAGCCTGGTGTTTTATTAAGAAATAGTATGCTAAACATTTTTAGAATTCTTTTGATATGCTAAAATATTTTTATTTCTGTTGGTGTTTTACTAAATTGCTGGGGGTATATTTGAGTCACACTTTTAAGCTTGTTTCTGCACTCTTGAGGGATAGATCTTATTTTTAGTGGCTCCTGGGACTCTCCAAAAATTCGCATGACCCAGGGAGCTGAGGCTTCTTTTAGGAAACCCTAAATTCAATAATAATCATAATAAAATGATAAGTAGTGGGGACTCTGGGAGTATTTTGGATGCTATTGCAGCTCTTTATCACCCTCACCCTGCTAACAGCTCTGTCTGTGAGCACTGTAACTCCAGCAAGAGCTTTAAATATCAATTCAACCCCCAGATTGGGCATTAACTCTAATTTAGACTCTGACTATAATTTACAGACATCGCTATCCACCAGCTTTTTGTACAGGGCTCTAGTGAAGTCACTGAGGATTTGGGGTGAAGATTTTTTTTTGAGATAAGTGACTTCTGTTAAGTTCCACATCACCATCAGGACATTTACTAAATGCTTTAAGGTATAATTAATTTGGAGGGGGTTTAAAATTCAACCTGCTAGAAAACACGTTTAACATATAAATATTGATATTTATTATCACAAAAAGCTTAGTTTGAGGAGTCATTGATCTCCCACTTGAACTGCTCCCAGCACAAATTGTGTTCCCAAACTCAGGCAGGGAAGTTGTTTCCTAGAGGGGCTTCATCCCCAAATTCATCTCCAGTGGCTGGTTGGGAATAATTGCCAAGTTGTTCTTGCTTAACCATTGAGCAGTTTGGAGTCAGAGGATGTCAAATCCCCTTTCCAGAAGAAAAAGAAACGAAGGGACAGGAATGTAAAGCATATCAAAATGTAGCTCTGTCTAGAATTTAATTTGGTGTTCATTCAGCCTTCTTCCTGGGTCATACTTGGGATGAGGCAAGCAGAGGATTGTTCCCCGATTGCAGGTGCAGTTCTCAACAGACGGAGTCGGCAAACCAACACCAGCCTCCTCCTGGTCAGTCCTTCGCTGAACAGATCACTGCCCTGCCAAAAATACAACACTGCCTCCCCAAAATCCGCCGTTTGGCCGGTTCCTTACTTAACTTCTCTTCCCATTTTCCGGCTCCTGCATCCACTTCCTGACTATCCTCAGGAGGAAAGCCGTGTGGCTGGTGAGAAGATGAAATAAGAGGAGCTAAGAGCAGCTCTGCTTGAGGAAATTTTGAAATTCCAAAGCTCCTTTCCATCCCTCAGCTCCCTTTTCTCTCCTCACTGGTTGAGAAAAGAAGTTGTCAATGTCTAAGCAGCCAAGGCACTCCCTGGTCCTCACCTACCTCCTTGAATGAAGCGGGAAATTCAAAAATTCCCGATATTGCTGGGAGAAGAAGCACTAGATGGTGCTGTAACATCCCCTTTTGCGCGTTTTCTCTGGCAGAATTATTCAGCTGGGCTGCTCCGCGAGCTTTAGGGCTCATGTTTTTAGGGGATTCGCTGCAAACAACGGAAAAGTTCGATCTACAACGTTATCCTTCTAAATGAGGGGGGTTGTGTTTCTGCAACGTGCTGCTTTGACCCGGCTGTTAAAAAAGGAGTCTGGAGAGTCTTCATTTAACTGGTAAAAGTTCTGTGTACTTGTGGCCTTGATTTCTGCCCTGCCAATCAATTGGCTCATTGTGCACCCCAACCTGCTATTCCAGGCAGAACCGAGCAGTCTCTGCGAGTATTCCAAAATAAAAAGTGACTCCCCACTTTTGGAAAACTTATTAAACACTGACAGTAGACAGCAGCTATAGGACAAAAAGAAGATCTGTACTTGAGACATGACAAAAAAGACAGTTACAAAAAAACACATGAAGCCATTTTCTCACCAATAGCCAGGCAGTCCCAGCACTGAAGGCACTTGTGTCCACATGGCCATGGAAATTCCTGGCTTTTCAAGTCATCAATTGGACTTTCTACGCCCTTTGTCGCCACTTTGTTGCACAAATCAGGGCGGTGTATTACCTGCCAGTCCCTGGCAAACAGGGGAAAATTCCTTCCTTAACTGCAAGAGCAGCCCAGCTGCTGAGCTGCCAGATCTGCACACACCACGTTATCAGCTGTGCCATCCCAAAACCACGTCCTCAGAGCTGCCCAGGTGTGGGCTCGACATTTCTGAGCCTGAATTTCAGCTCTCTGACCATTGCCGGCTCCTCTCCCAAGGGAAAGCTGCCAACAGTTTCTCTTTCCAAAACATCTCTCTGCGTTTCTCAGCACAGGCTCAGCAAACAGTGTTCCCTTTGCCAGAACAACTGTCCCAGGGGTTGTTTCCTATTCCTGAACCAATGCAGAAGTGTCAGTGCCATGGAGCAATAACAGACCTTTTTACACAGCGTGTTCTAAAAGAAACTGTTGGGATTGTAAATAAAGCTTCTTTCTCTGCTGACAGCTACATGGAGTCAATCTATTTCGTGTCCTGCCATGACACCCATGTCAATATTAACTGTACTCCAAGAGGACACAAACCACGGAGGAAGGTGGCTCCAAAAGCATGAAAATCAGCAATGGGCAGAGCTGTTCTAGAATAAGAGAGCCTGGACAGCTGCTGGGAAGCTGAAGAGCAGCAGAGGCCGAGGTTACCCCGGGAAGCTGGTTCTTGCTTCAGCCCGCATCCCAGTGAGAACAGGCCATATTTACCATCCCTTTTAATATTTGCTGCCCGGGTCAGGCTGGTGACAAAGGAGCAGCTCTGAATATGCAAGAGGCCCGGGACAAAGGGCCCATTAGCCAAACATGCCCATTACTATGCAGAGAGGCAAATTCTCCTGCCAGTGAGCCCTCGCCAAGCAACAAAACTGTTTGGCGAGGGTGCAAAACCCATATTCCACACAAGTGACAGACAGCATGGCAGGGAAAGCAAATGGGCTATAAACACAAATTTGGTTCAATAAAGGGAATGAAAAGTGAGGGGAAAACTCTGTAACACTTTCTGGAAGGGTAAACCAAGGCAATGGGACCCTTGAGGAATATTTCTGTAAATCCAGACCCTGCTCCCAGATCACCTGTGATGTGTCCGTAGCTTTGAGGTGCAGGTTAGCACAGACTTCAAATATCCACTGCAAAGAAGATTTGTCAGAGGTAAAGGTTTGGTATTTCCTTTAATTTTTTCTATCACAAAATTTTTGGTCGTTTTTGTGTTAATGAGGTCCCAAAATTTTAACCAGCATAAACATGAGTGATTCAGTGAGTCCTACAAGCTCTTACACTGATTTTTCCTTCTCCATTGTTCCTCCTGGAGCTGTCAGCAAGTTCAGTGCATTTATAGCTCAATGTATATATAATTCTGGACACTATTTCCCAAGAAGATCCAAGTAGCCCTGTCTGAACAGGAGTTTATGCAGAGCTCACTGCAGTGATCCCTGCTCACAGTGCACACAGTGTTGGTTTTATCCCTGTGTATATTACCCAGCAAACTGTTCCCATATATTATGTAAAATCATGTAAATGGGTGTCTATACGTTTAGATAGAGGGAGCTTGCTCATAAATCTCACTTCAGGTTAAAATACAGAGCACTAAGTACGAGTTAAAAGTGCTGTTTATCTTTCACTGTGGATTTAGAGCAGGCTCCTTCCATTATCCATGCAGGAAAACCACTTGGAACTCAGGGAGCTTGAGAGGAGTTAATACAGCCACATTTACAACAATATTGTCCTTCATCTTGGGAATTTATCCTGGAAGTTTGCCTGCAGTTTGTCCTGGGGAGGAAGTCCAGTAACCTCCGCAGATGGTGGCAGTGAAAACCTATCACTGAGTCAGGGAGGGAAAGGACACCAAAAGGCTTGTAAATCAAGACTTTTTGGGGTTTTTTCACATTGTAGCTTACAGAAACTCAGTGAAGACTAAGCACACTGCCTTTGCAGTCTGCTTAGTTAGGGTTTCTCCATTTCTTGGAACTGAAAGATATTGTTAACATCATTCCCCAACTCCTTTTAGTATTGCATCAGTCTGATCCAAAGGCGAGTGCATTGCAGAGATGGAGGAAAAAAAAACCCATGCTACAATGTAATGGACATAAACTGCATGTAATGGACATAAATGCCGAAGTCTGCTGGATTCCTGCCTCAGGCAGCAGAGGAATGCACTCTCTAGATGTGCTCTTAAGCTTTTGCTGTTCTCATTTTCATAGAAGCATAAAATGGTTTGGTTGGAAGGAATGTTAAAAATCCTCTCCTTCCACCCCCTGCCGTGGGCAGGGACCTCTTCCCCCAGCCCAGGTTGCTCCAAGCCCTGTCCAGCCTGGCCCTGATGTCACACCCACTGCAGCCATGCAGATCCACAGCCTTGTCATGGCCGGACACGAAATAGATTGACTCCATGGAGCTGTCAGCAGAGAAAGAAGCTTTATTTACAATCCCAACAGTTTCTTTTAGAACACGCTGTGTAAAAAGGTCTGTTATTGCTCCATGGCACTGACACTGCTCTGCATTGGGTCAGGAATAGGAAACAACCCCTGGGACAGTTGTTCTGGCAAAGGGAACACTGTTTGCTGAGCCTGTGCTGAGAAACGCAGAGAGATGTTTTGGAAAGAGAAACTGTTGGCAGCTTTCCCTTGGGAAAGGAGCCGGCAATGGTCAGCGAGCTGAACAGGGTCAGAAATATCGAGCCCACCTGACCTTCCCAGTGCTCTCTGTGGCTGAGCCTCCATCCCCTTGGAACAGCCCAATCCCTTTGGGAGCTCAGGAAAGCCTTGGAGCTGTTCAGGTTCCTCAGCTCCCCCACGTTTCAGATCCTTCCTGCTGCCAGTTTTGTCTCTGCTGGAAGGAAAAAGGGACCTTGCTGTGAGGGAACCTCTGTCAGATCGCCTCTCTCAGGTACAAAACTACTCACAGAGCTGTATTTTCCCTTTACCAGCATAACCAGCACAGCAAGAGGATTCCCCTACCTGAGAGAATGTCCCAGTGAAACTCTCAACTCACTAACAGCTTGAAAGGGCTTTGGAAAAAGCAACAGTGAGAGCCTCCACCGGGAATGGCAGGAAAATACGCGTTCAGAAAGATGGCAATTCTCACTCTGCACAAGATGTTTCGGGTGTTTGATTTCCAGCGCCTTCAGAGGACTACCTGAATATTTAACTGGCATCAAATCAGCTCTCAGCGGAGAGTTTGCTTGTGCCTGTGCATTCTGAGAGGTTAAAAAAACCTCAGTAATCAGGTTTTAAGCTGTTATCTAATTGCAGAGAAAGGTAGCACTGCAGAAAAACCCCAGCAACTCAGTCCTTAAGAGTTCTCACACCAAATTTCACTTCGTTTAAGGGCAGATGTGCACGGATTCCGGAAGGAGACAGATGTTTTCATCCCATCTGAGCTCCTTCACGGGGGTAATTGCCTGTAAATAGTGCGGTTATTAAGCTATTAGCTGAATATCACTACCCATCAAGCGTGGCAGGTTCATCAAAGCAGAAGTTCTACCACAAAAGTCCCACTTAAAGTTCATTTCCTCCAGTGGCTGAGTGTTTAAGGAGATTTTCAACAATAGATCATATTTTGTGGGCCATTCACCCAACAGGTGATTTCCTACAATGTTCTGAATCACTGGAAGCTCTCTATTTTACAAGACTAATACTGCCCTAAAATTTGTCATTGATTTCATGCCTCACAAGTTTTAAGATCCTGAAGAAGCCAACAAACTCCTCCACCAGGAGCTGACCTTCATTTAATGACCTGTCATGATCAGTGGAAATAAGAACAGTAACAACCAAACTGAGATACAGATTTCCCCTCCTTTTAATTCATTTTATTTCATATAATTCAAATACTGTAGGTTCTTACAGGGTTTAAATATACAGATTGCCTAAATATGCATTATACAGCTAGGCATGTTTTCTCCAGAGCGTTTTTTGAATAATGTATTTTGTACATATAATTTTTTTGGCATTTAGTCACACTAGAATGGAGGCCAATTCATTTGGCCTTTGCCTAAATTTCTGAAAATTCAATCAGTCGATTAATCTTTTATTACTAATATGGACATACAAACAATTTACTAATGGTTCTAGAAGATCGTGTCTGGATGGAAAATTGGACGTATTCTCTCATTTTAAATCTCCTATTGTTTTGTTACAGAATCTCACCACCCATTCCGTGTTATGGAAGACAAATCCCAGGCACAAAAGGCGTGAGACTGCTGGGAATTAATTTCCAAAGTCAGGTAAAATGTCATTCCATTGTTCTTTTGTAAATCATCCCCCCGGCACCTGTAGCATAAGGAAATGAAAAATGGGAGAGACTATTAAGCTAAATGGCCTTTTGGAAAGCTGGAGTGAAAGCTTTACAAATGATGTATTGTGGGAGGGCAGCTCAATGTTTTCTGTGCTTTCTTTATGGTTTGTTCTTCCCCCCGATTAGCTGGGATTGAAATGAGAAGAGGCCAGACCAGACGTGTTTCCACTGACTCCATCATCGGGGCCTGACACTCCACTGGAAGGAGACCAGCAATTTTCTCCAGTGCAAAACGCAGTAATTCCCTTTCAGTGCCCTATTTATTGGGGGTTGGAGAAGGCAGAGGGACCAGGACTGATAACACAGCAGGGCCCCATCCCAGAGACCTTCACAGCTCCCACTTTCTGCAGAAGTGACTGGTGACACCGTGGGATTCTCACCCTGGCATCCAGGCAGCTGGGATAACCCGCAGCTTTCCCTGCTGGAAACTCTCCAGGAGTTCTGGGGCTGATTTACTCCCTGTCCGGGGCTCTGTGCCCGAAGAGCCGCTGGGGGAACTGGTTTGAGCATAAATGGTTCAGTGGTTTCCTGCTGCATCCACCCTCTTGCTCTTTCCAGCCATTTTTGGGAATAGCTTTGCAACATCTCTCAGTAAAGCTTCTAAATGCACTGGATTCCGGGATGTTTTTAAAGATGAGTTTCTTTCATTTTCAAACCTGAGCGATCTCCTTCCATCTTCTTGGAATGGGTCAGAAAGGGACAAATTCTGTGTGGAACAGCTTTGCTGATCTTAAGGCATCTGGGAGCTAATTTCCAAGGGAAATTCCAGCTGGCAACTGCTCTAAGAGTCTGTGTTCAGACATACAAGTGGGTTGAAAACAAGATGAAAATGGTAGTTATTTCAATTTAGCCAGAAGAATGCAGTTCTGGGTGCCATAATTAATTCAATGTATCCTCTCCTCACCCCCTGGCCATTACTGGGAGCTGAGCAAACACCACACGGAACAAACTGGCGCTTGCCTGGGAGTGGCAAAAATCGGGTTCAGACGGGGAAAAATCAGGGAAAACTGCCCCATCCAGCAGCCCTGCTGGGATTGTGTTATCCCTGACACCCCGTGGCCGTCAGGAACACGCAGGGAAGGCTGCAGAGCTCCCTCCTGGCTGAAGTGCAGGCAACGTTGATGATTTGGTTAATTACCAAAGAACCACAGGCTGCTGCCGTTCGATGCAGGCGTTAATTCGGATCGCTGCAGAGCTGTCGCAGAGCCGCGCTCACCGGAGCTGCAGGGAGAATCCTTCCCTCGGAGCGCAGCCCTGTCCCTGTCCCAGCTCCCAGCAGCAGGAGCGGGCACTGGGGGCAGGGGTGCAGGGGGCATCGCACCGGGAGGACTGGTCAGCGTGCCTCTTGTTCAGAGGTCGTTTTATCGCTTTAATTCTAGTGCTAATTGTATTTGAATCCTTAATGTGAGGGCGGGGAGGCACCAGAGCAGCTGTGGCTGCCCCAGGATCCCTGGAAGTGTCCAAGGCCAGGCTGGACAGGGCTGGGAGCAGCCGGGGGCAGGGGAGTGCCCCAAAGCCGGGGAGCTGGAATGAGATGAACTCTAAGCTCCCTTCCAACCCAAACCATTCCGTGGTTCCATGAGATCCCAGCTCAGGCTGAAGGAACAGCGGATTTACCGAACATTCCGCGTGTTCCAGTGGAATTCCACAAAACCCAGTGCTTGGGAAGGAATAATCCCTTTCCATCCTCAGGTTGGGACTGACCGGGGGGAAAATCCCCACCTGAGGATGCCCTGGGCAAAGTTTTATCAGTGTGACCAACTGAGTATTCCTAAGTCCCCTGAATAAAAAGGATTCAGCCTAAGGACGGTCTGGATCTCCCAAAGCAGAATCAAAAGCAAAGACTCTATTCCATTGGCAAAATAATTAAACCATTAATAACTGCACACATGTAACTTTGGGGACTGAATGATATCAATTAAATTCAATTAACATCTGCACAATGCTTTGAGGACATAAAATGTCATGTAACTCCAAAGAAATTTTAGAATTAATCCTATTAATCCTATTTTTAGGATTTAGTAATCCTAAAATAGTTTCCACTGCGCTAGCACACTGCTGAATGTGAAAATCACTAGAAGCAAAGGCTGGGGTGCTCCAAAGATTTAGGGAGGTTGGTAATCCCTCTGTATGGAAAAGTGAGAGTTTTTCACCTGGAATCAAGTTCCAGTTGAAACTGGCAGTTACAGGTGAATCAATACTGATGCCATTTAAAAATAACCATATTCTAGGTATAACTATTGATTTTAACAGGAGTGACTAAAGGAAGGTTATACATAAATATACCAAAAAAAGAGAAAAGTTGGATATTAATGTCACCTTTTATCATCGTAGGCACTAACACGGCTGGAAAGTATTGATTACCTTAAAAGCCCCTAATAACTAAAGAACTATTGACTTAATATTTTCTCTAATCCTCCATGAAATTTTACAGTAAGTCCTGATGTATTTTCTGTTAAGAGTTTTAGGGCTCAGCTATATCATGTTCTTATCTGGAGTGTCAGCTCTGGGGCTTACACTGCAGTTGATGAGAGCTCTGCTAAAGGTGAGGAATAACTCCCAAGATTTAAGTCTGGTTTCGGGGATTTTGGAAATAGATACATCTGCTAATGTCTATTATTCTATAGCTTTTGTCTTTTAAGTAATAGTTATCATTGGGGAATAATCTAATATACATTTTTTTTCAGTGGAAACAAGGGCTCTGCTCATAATTACTCAACTACAGCTGTTCTGAAAATTCCCTCAGCGCTGGGTAAGTGTCTCAACTGCCTTTTTTATTGCTTTTTTTTTTCATAGCACACTGACAGCCTGGCTTGCTAAACCTCCAATGGGTGATACTTCTGCAAGTTAAATAAGGGAATAGTGAATGGAGGCTTACCCAAGCACCTGAACTGTTCAATCCCTCAGAGCAAGTGGATCCTCTACTTCCACCCCTGCCAGGGCAGGGACACCTCCCACTGTCCCAGGCTGCTCCAAGTCATGTCCAACCTGGCCTTGGGCACTGCCAGGGATCCAGGGACAGCCACAGCTGCTCTGGCACCCTGTGCCAGGGCTGCCACCCTCACAGGGAAGGATTTCCTCCATCTATCCAATGGAACTCTGCCCTCCCTCATCTTAAAGCCATTCCCCTTGTCCTGCCTGGATCCTGGCCCCTCAGGTCTTGCACTGCCATGGAGCAAACAGAGAGGTTTTCACTTTGATTCGCGTTTGGTTTGAGTTCAAACCAAGCTGCTGACAGGCTTCCAGCCCTGTGGATGCTCCTGAAACCCCTTTGCACTGTGGTTCTCCTGCGCTGGCTCTAATATCCCATTCCTACCCATCCCAAAGTGTCCAGACCTCCACCCTACAAACTTCACCTGCCCAAACTGCCAGTGCACAGAAAAGCTTTGCTCGCCCTCAGCAATTCTCCTGAGCCAAATTCTATCCATTTCAAGCCTATTTACAGAAATACCTTCCAGATCCTGCTACCAAACACCAGAACTGCAAGAATATCTCTGTTTTTTCCAGAAAGATTGAAGACTTTTAGATAAGAACTGGTTGCAGAAACAACATTGAAAGAGAAGTGCAGCTCTAGAGCTCCCTGTGCCCGACACCCTTCCCATCCCCTGAACATCATCACTGGGTTAATTCATATTTTCCAAGCCCTCTTTATAGAGTGAAGGTGATACATAATGAGGTCCAGCAAAGAACAGAATTTTTCCCTTGCCTCCAGCAAAACGAAGGACTTCCCTCGATCCCACGAGTCCCATCTAATCCTTGGCGATTGGTTTTGGCTCAGTCCTGTAATCACTTTTTTATCCCTCTCTCTATCACAGGAGCAGCCTCATTAAGACCGGTGGGGCAGCTTTTCATGGGCTCCTTCAGGGCCAGGGCCCCTCGAAGCCATTTAAGCCCCCAAGTCCTGCTTTAAGCTGAGCCTTCCCCTGGGTCCCGCCAGGCCTTGGGCAGATTCAGCACCATCCCCACCACAGCTCAGCCCCTCACTCCCACCCAGGGCAGCTGGCCCTCCAGCCCTGTCCTCGGAGGAGGCAGAGCACAGCACTAATTATTTTAATGACTGGAAATGAACTGCGAGTTTCTCAAGAGCCATTGAAGCAAAACGCTTTGAGTCGATCTCCCCACATTAATACCAGAGTGCTGGAGATTGCTCATATCTTTGAGATGATGAAGTACATCTGCTAGATTTCCCTAGCTAATAGCAGGCCAAGTGTTAAAACATCCAACTTCCCCTCACATCCTTCTGGTTAAAAAAAAAGGAAAAGGACAAAAAAAGAAACCCCAGACAGCTCCTTGCACTTGAGCCGTGGAGTGCTTGAGTGCAGCAGGGCATCCCCAGGGACACCTGGCAGGGAAGGGGAAAGGGCAGGGCCACCCTGCTCCTCTGGCAGCACCCGAGTGGCACCGGGATCCCCAGGTGGCTCGGGATGCCCTGAGAGGTGTGGGATGCGTGATGCTCTGTGGGATGTGGGATGCTCTGTGGGATGTGGGATGCCCTGAGGGATACTCTGAGGGATGCAGGATGCCCTGAGGGATGCTCTGAGGGATGCAGGATGCCCGGAGGGATGCAGGGATGCTCTGCAGGGATGCTCTGTGGGATGCAGGATGCCCGGAGGGATGCAGGGATGCTCTGCAGGGATGCTCTGTGGGATGCAGGATGCTCTGTGGGATGCAGGGATGCTCTGAGGGATGCTCTGAGGGATGCAGGATGCCCGGAGGGATGCAGGGATGCCCTGCGGGATGCTCTGAGGGATGCAGGATGCTCTGTGGGATGCAGGGATGCCCTGCAGGATGCTCTGTGGGATGCAGGGATGCTCTGCTGCACAGGGCCTGCATGCCTGGCTGGCTCTGCAGCGTGGCAGTTCCAGAGCAGCAGTTACTCCCCTATCCCTGTTTGCTTATTCCTGCTCTAACTCTGCTGTTCATTGCTGATTTGCTTTTTCTTTGTATATCCAAGGAAATGCAAATATGGGATTTAATCAGGAGGATGAGCCACGGCAGCCAGTGTTTGCCAAACAGTTTAGTGAGCATGAGCACCTCCATTAAAGCCAGAAGTTGCAGCAGCTTTAACAGACAATATTCAGGCAGCTCTGAGCATCCAAGCAGAAAGAAATCACCTAAAATCATGATTCATTTTTTAAAACGCTGCCTGAGCTTGAGTCCCTTAAAAATAAAAACGTCATTACTATTTCAGGGAAGTTTTCATTCAGTCCCGAGTGCTGGCGTGCAAGTGTGGTACACACAGCCACGGAACAGCCCTCAGCCCCGGGCTGGGGGTCAGAGCTGTCTCCTGAGTGCCCTGGAAGAGCAGCCCTGGGCACGGAGGGCTCATCCAGCCTCTCCTGGAGGGACAGAGCCATCCCGTGCCATTAACTGCGGCTGCTCTGTGTGGAGGCACCATAATGTGCATCAGATTGCAAATGGAGCTGAGATTAAACACAGCTCTTAATGGCTCTGCAAACGCATCTGGGGGAAAAAAAAATCAGAGCATTCACCACTAAATTAACTCCTCATTTTTGCCAGTATGGGCCTGGTTGCATTCCACTGCAGCCTGGCCTCTGCAGATGCCTTCCCTCAGCTCAGGCAGGGCTGCAGTTCCTTACTTCAGGAATAAATGCTCCTTTTTGCTGTCAGGCATAAAAATGGAGCAGAAGGATTTCCACAGTGCTCAGCCCAATGTTCCTGATCGTGGGTGATGCCAACCAGAACCTTCCGTCCCAGAGCCCGGGGTGCACGCACCACAGCCCAGCTCCAGGCCCATAATTAGCAAAGAGTTCGAGGAATCCGGTCTTTTTCCTTCCCTGCTCCAGGAATCCTTTGAGGAGATTGCCTCTCTCAAAGACACTCATTATTGCCATGGATTTAGCCCATTTCATTTCAAAGGCTCAGCTGGAAAAGGCCACAGAGGCTGAAATTCCAGACTCAGGAGCCACCAGTTCCATAAAAAGGTTTGGAACATGTGCCCAGAGCAGCCGTGACTGTCTCTGGATCCCTGGCAGTGCCCAAGGCCAGGCTGGATGGGGCTTGGAGCAGCCTGGGACAGGGGAAGGTGTCCCTGCCATGGCAGGGGTGGGATGCGATGAGTTTTAATGTCCCTCTCAACACAATCCACTCTCCGATTCTGTGACAGGTGACACCACAGTCTTTCTCCTCCCTGATCCCACATCTGCTCAAACTCCCCTGGAGAGAATATCCCGGAGGAAAAACCAGGCACAGTGACATTTCCTCACTGTGAATATTCCCTTTCCAGGTCATCCACCAGCGCTCATCCCTGTCCCGCAGCGGCTGTGCAGGACCCTGTCAGCACACAGAGCCCTCTGCAGCGACAGCAGCAGAACAATTCACTTTTCACAAGGTGTTGCCCCTCCTGTAACTGGGGCCGGTTGTCCAAACGTGCCCCCTTAAGCAGAGCCCTCAGTGGGATCACTGTCCCTCTGCTGCAGCCTCTGCCGGGACACCAGCAGCAGGACTCTGCCCCTTAGGCCTCGTTCTCACGTTTTAAACACTGAATTATTTAACAGCAAGGTTAAATAATAATGATAAAAAAAAATAATAAACAGACTGCAGTAGTGTTTAGCTCACATCACTTTGATGGCTCTTATTCCTTAAATTTAGCTGGGCCCTCTACCCACATGCCTGTGGCTGATTCCAGAACACCAGGTCCTCCAGCCCACCTCTAACTGTTGTCCCAGCACCCCAACCTTGTCTCTTTGCTGGAAATAATCATATTTCATAGTCACTGCTCCATCCCTGCCCCCTCTGCGCTGCTGAGCCTCCAGCTGACCCCTGTGGTGCCTTTGCTTAGGCAGCCAAAATTCCCAGGGCTTGGAGCAGGAGTGCAATGCTTTCTCCATGGAAATATTGCTGGGAGAGCAGCTCATTCCCTGGCCTTGCCCATGGCTCCCAGGGTGAGCTGAGAAACCAAACCCAAGATGAATTCTCTCCAGTAATTTTCCTTTTGCCCATTACCTCGTGCTCAGTACAGCAGAAGTGCACATTTCTGCGTGGCTCAGAGATAAAGAATTGTTTAGCTGTTTATTAAACAACAGAGTTGAATGAAATCAGTCCCATTATGTTGTCTGGAGGATGGGAGTTAATTGGAAGACACAATGATTTACTCCAGTTTGAAATACCAAGTGGGGTTTGGAGTAAGTTAATGACACGAGGATCAGAATGAGAGTGTGGAAAATGGAAATTTTATTGTAATTCCTACTGAAGTACTTTTGTAAATGAGCGTGCTCTCTCCTCACAGTGAGAGGTTCCTCCCAGCTTGCTTTGCTCTTCCACATTTAAATGTTATCCGGGGGCACGTTAAATACCATCACTGGACACCGTACAGCAACTTCATTTGCTAAATAAAACACCAGAGAGGAGCCAGAGTGGCAGCTGGGGGGAATCTCCTGGGCACAGGAGATCCAGGAAAACAAGTGCTGGGAAGCTGAGGAGCAGGGACACCCCATCCCTTGCTGTGCTCCCCGAAGTGCTCCTGCAATGATTTGGATCATGTCGATCCAAAACGGCACCACTGTCGTCTGGGAAAAGCCACTGTGGCATTTTCAGAGTGTTTCCACCTCTGCCTGTTGTGCCTGTGCTAATTTCTGACGCTGAGGGGGAATTTCTTTTTTTTTTTTCGGTAGAAGAGGCACATCTGCAGCAAATGCCGAGCATTTGTTCCCTAGAATAAAGACAAATAATAGGAAGGGCTCCAAAAGCTCCCAGCAGCAGTGGAATGACTGCAGAATAGCCCACAGAGCCCAGTGAAGATCTCACAGAGCCGAAGTGGGATTTATGCGGCGCACGGCAGGGATGGGAGTGGGGCCATTAACAGGAGAGCTCCAGGCAGGGAAGGGAGGGGAAATGGGGCTTTTCCCACCAAAATGCCTGGGAGGAGATTGCCAAGAGCCTGGAATGCCAAAGGCAGGCACCAGCAGATGGTGTGGGGGCACCTCCAGGGCCCCGTGCTCCTGCAAACGCAGAGGCTGCCAGAAATTGGAAGCGTTGTTGGGAAATGGCAGGGAAAGAGGTGCTGTTTGTTTTCAGTGTCCCAAGAGCGTTTCCTGCAGGGGGAATGGAGAGCAATGAGCAGAGAAGGAGAACAATTCCAGGGAGCTGTTCCTGCGTTGTCCCTGCCGCGGCACTTATTCTGAACCAGGATTAAACGGAATTTTGTGCAAAGATGTTTTTGTTGCTCCCGTGGGGTGGTCAAATTCCCCCATCAGATCACGCCAGGAAATCCAATGGTTTCCTCAGCAACTTTCCATCCTCCTCCTCTCCCATGGGAGAATCAACCTCCTCCCTCCCTCTTCTTTCGCCTCCTCCTCCTCCTCCTCCATGAAANTCTCAACAGAAAAACAGAGCGCACAGCGGCACACAGGAAAAAAAAAAAAAAAAAAAAAAAGGCATCACATTTTCTTCTCTCCTCCTCCCCACCAAAACATTTATTTCAATTTTACTTGTGTTTTTCACCACCAGTTTGGAGCAGCTTCTTGCTTGCCCTGAGAGTGTCACCTGCCCCAGGAGCTGGGGGCAAGGCCATGAGCCACTGATCCCTGATGGAACAGAAATTAATCCCGCTGGCACAGGCTGACCACATCCTCTCAGCATTTCATTACAACCTTGTTTCCCCCCTTTCATTTCTTTTTACATCTCTCTCCCACTGATCTCTTAATCCCTGCCTTCAGCAGTTGTTTTTTGTTTATCACAATATCTCCTGCCATGGTCTAACATTCCCTTCCAGCCCTCCTCAAGCATTTGATTTCTCCTGCCCTTCCTTAGCTTCAACCAGCCCAGAACCAAATCCCACTGCAGTCCTTTCGGTCTAACATCTGCTTTGGTTACTCCAGTTGCTCCTCCATAAAGTATTTCCAATCTTGTAGCTCAAATATTTTGCTCCACTAACAAACCTGGAGCTCCCACAGAGCCCTTCTGGAGGCATCTGTGCTTACCACAGGTTTAAAGATCATCTTTCCAGAAGCACCAGCTCATACACCACTGGAAATTAAAACTATTAACATGGTTTGGATTATTTTGTCTGCAGGCAAAAGCAGATTGCTGTTGCAAGGGAATTATTCCTGAGATATTGCTCTCTGCTTGTTCCTCCACAAGGACAGAGTTACAAAAAAATTATGCAATGCTATAAGCTTAAAATATGTGGAAAAGGGGAAAATAACAAGTCTGCAACATTTGCAAGTGAAAAAATACCATGCAATTCAAATTCCTCTGGAATTTACAAAACAGAGGAGTTGTCAAGTGTCAGCCCAAGTTTCTCCTTACAGTGCGTGTTTGTCACTGCCCCCAAACCTCCCCCGAATTCCCAGCTCACACAGCAGTGGGAGCTCAGTGAGAATCCCTCTCCAGCACAGCCAGCTCCCTCCTGGAGTGTCGTTGTGGAGATGGCCACGACACTCAGAGCGCTTGGCAAAACTTCTCAAGGCTCCAGGCATCAGCACCTTGTTACCTAGAAGTCTTTAATATATTTTCTCTCCCATGGGCCTCCCATGGGCAGCCCCACACAGCTCTGCCTCTTTCTCTCCTTCTTCTCTCTTCCTTCTGCAGCCCCAGCTCGCTCCTTCCTGTCCCAGCGCTGCCCCCAGCCCTGTCTGTCCCTGGTCCTGTCTGTCCCTTCCTGTCCCAGCACTGCCCCCAGCCCTGTCTGTCCTGGTACAACCTCTGACCCTTCCTGTCCCAGCACTGCCCCCAGCTCTGTCTGTCCCCGGTCCTGTCTGTCCCTCTCTGTCCCTCTCACCCCCTCCTGCCCCTTCCCCTCACAGCACGGCCAGCAGACTCCAACTCTCTCCCTCCCAGCTCCCTCACCCTTTAGCACACCCAGAGCTGGCAGGGCAGGGCTGTTCCCACTCTTTGGTAATTAGCACAGCCTCAATATATTGGGGACAAGATTGCCTTCAGCACTGTCTGTCTGTCTTGTCACACTGGAGAGTCCAAAAGGGGGGAGGTCCCCTCCACCTAAAGCTCATCCAGTCCCTGACACCTTCCCTGACACCTTCCACCATCCCAGGCTGTTCCAAGTCTCGTCCAACCTGGCCCTGGGCAATCCAGGGATGGGGCAGCCCCAGCTTCTGCTGGATCCATGTAGGTTCATGGATCTGCTGGATCCATGTAGGACAACCTACTTTATCGTTCCTTTTGCACACCAAATATCTCCTTTTTCCTGATTTTCCTAACTGTCCAACACCAACCAGCAAAGACACCCAGCATTAAAACACTTCGGCCGTCACCTTTGGAAACCTCTTCTCCTCTGCAGACACCATCTTCCTCTTCAGCATAGAGGAGCAGGGGGTGTTTGGGGCTGAGCTGGGTGACAGTGGCAGAGGACAGAGTGCTGGAGACGCCTGAGGAGCTGAGGGAGATCTTCAGGCAGAGTTTGGTTGGCACTGCAGGGCACAAAGGGCCGGTGCTCCACAGGAGCCCGGTGGAAGGGAGGAGATGCTGGGCAGTGCCTGCTGGAGTCGTGGGGCTCGAGGGGAAATTGCAGGAGGGGGGTTCTTTGTTTCCTGCATCAATGTTTTGGCCTAGATTCCTGTCAATTCCTGGATTAATCCCGAGGAACAGATATTGTACTGCCTTTTCAGAACACACACTGGGGAAAGGTGCTTTACATGTCAGGCAGCCCCCTTTCAATCAGAGCCCTTTGAATACAGTTTAGCAGCAGATACATGAAATAAACAGTGAGGCAGCCACTCCATCCATCCACTCCTGATTAGTTCCACAAGACCTCCCATCCGGGCCTCACTTCAGGTGGAACGCTCTGCCTTGCCCTGCCTCCTAAATTCTGTCTGTTTGAGGCAATATCGAGTGAGGCAGCAGGATGCAGCAGGGTGTTTGTCAGCGCATCGATCGGGATTTGCGTGGCAGGGCCCTTTGCGTGCAGCCTGTTCCTCCCCGGCGCCAACCACGGCGTGAATTCCTGGGAAATTGATGGCCCTGTTCCTTCCAAGCTGCTCTGTTAAGTCCCTCAGCTCCTGACAGGTCTCAATTGCAAACACCGGCTGTTCAGCACAAAACAAAAGGGCAGCGCTGCCCGGATCGATAGGGACCCGAGGGAGCTGCCGAGGGATATTCGTCTCCCAGCCTGGGAATCACAGCAGAGCTTCTGCCCCTGGAGAGGCTGGGGAGCCAGGAATGCCCCAGGGCAGCAGGGCACCCATACCCGCACCCATCCTGCCCATCAGGGCTTGAATCCATGAAATCTCCCTCAGAATTCCAATCCCGGTACCTGTAATATCAAAGGAGACGGATCCGTGATCCACATCCACCTGAGCCGCCCAAAAGAGAGGGGGATATGCAAATACCTTCTTCATATGCTGCATTTTACAGTCACTTTTTTCTCTCATTATTCCCCTCCTGTCATTAAGAGGCAAAAAAAACCCTTAAGTGTTTGCTTTCCCAGTCCCTTTTTTTCCCAGTCCCTTCTCATTTTCAGACAATGAGAATGAGATTCCCAAGATGGGAGCAGAGTGACTGCCAAGAGCCCCTTGACCAGTTCCTATCATCCTGCTCAGCCATTTATATGGGAATGGAACCAGAATTCCAGCTGTAGATATGAGAATTGAAGCAGAATTCCAGCTGTAGATGTGGGAATGGAAGCATGGCACAGGCTGGGTCTTGGATTACCAGGAATGGGTTTGATACTTGAAGCCCCCAGAGCTTCCAGCTGCTGAGGGGCACTGGGAGATGCAGGTCCCCAAATCCATGCCACAAATGCCACGTCATTAATAGGAACAGTCATTAATAACAGAGGACTTGATTTTCCAAAGCGTCCTGGAGGGTAACAGAGCCCTGGTTTGTGTGAATCCCCGTCCGTGGTGCCATAAAAATCTCGTGGTTTTGACACAGCCAGTGGGGCTCTCCTCGGTATGAAGCAAAACCATCTAAGGAACAGATGGAGCAGGGCAGCTCCTGACCAAAAATAGACATTCCTTTAAAAATAGATGAAAGCAACATTTAATTTAGTTGAAAGGTGGAAATGAACCATCAAGAAATCCGGGCTCGTCTAAATACCTGCTTGCCATGTATATTTAATTGTTTTCATTTCCATTTGGATTGTGCTCTGCACTTACACAATGGCCTCAGCTTGTCCTCAAGTGTCTGAGCATGGAGAGGGATTTGGGATAACTCTGAAAGGGAGAAGGATGAGGAGATTTCTGGGCAAAAATAGATGCCAAAAAACACCCAAAAGGCTGTTATGAAGAATTGTTAATCAGTCCTTGATAAAGAGAAACAAAAGCAGGGGTAGGTAGCAGGACAAGCCCGTATTACAAATACATCAGCCATTAAAAAACTGCTGCTTGCAGACAGTCTGGTAGAACAAATCACCATTTTCCTCCTTCAGCACAAACCAGTGGAAAGTGTTGCTCCAAACCACTTCATTAATATCAGGTCAGCTGCAAAAGACATTTCAGAAGCAGCTAATTACCAAACCCCTGATCAATGTGCAGTGGGATGAAGGTTGGAGCTCCTGCAGGTTCCAGACCTCAGTTCCAAAGATGTTCTTCCAGAGTCCTTGAAAAATTCATTTTCTTCACAGCTCCCCTCATTATTTATTAATGCCTGTTATTCTGAATTCTGCATCAGCATCATTTCCTCAAGCAAGACCATAATTTTTCCTTCTCTTATCAAAACAGTCAGGAACTCGAGTACCTGCCCTGGGGTTTGAGTGTTCCCCCTTTTCTCCAAGCCAGGAGCCCTCAATCCAGAACCTACATGGATCCAGCAGGAGTTTATGTGAGATCCTCAAAGTTTTCAATGTTTTCACTTTAGAAATTCCTGCCAAAGGCATTTGGTTTCAGCTGAGATAATGAAATTCAAAGAGATCACGACCTGGCCGTGCCGAGAAGGTGTTTCGTCAGTACAAGTGGCACTCTAACCACCAGGACATTTGTTCTGCACATCCACAATTCCAGGGGGATTCCACACCCGTGGTCCCAGGGCTGGCCAAGCATCTGAGTGGAACTCCCTGATCTTCCCAGCAGCTGCGGCCAGAGCTCCTCTGGCAGCGTTGCCATCAGAGCTGTGTCAATTAGGGCACAGAAATTCATCCCAGTGGGTGCCTTCCTTATGGAAACGAGTTGTTACACGGAGGCTCAGCTAATGTGAGCATAAAAAAATGATCTCTCTCCTCAGAAAGAGGACAGATGGCTTTCCCTCCGTGTGAAGGGTTGGTTTTTCAACACAAGCTGCCTCTCCAGTGGAGAGGAGGGGGGAGAAATCATCTCTTAATTACTGCTCCACTGGCTGGAAGCACATTCTCAGAGCAGAAGGTATTAGATGGAGTTTTCTTACACCTATGTCAGACATAAAAAAGAAATCACAGAACTGTTTTGGTTAACGGGAGGAAAATTTATATTAAAAAATCCCCACTAGAACTGGGCGATTCTTCCCCACTTTACACAGAACAACCTGAATCAAAGCCAGAGCCTCTTTTCATAGGAGGTGAAACACGAACACCCAAAGAATTAAGTGACAATTCCTTCATGTTCCTGAGTTATGGATTAGAAAAATCGTCTCAGCAGCGCTGATCAATGGGAACTTCAAAGAGAAACATGGCCCATCCATTACAGTTCCTCCCAATTACATCCTTCTGCTGAGAGCTGCATTTTATGTTCCTTCCAGGCTTCCAAAAAAGAGGGAGCAGGATTTTAAAAAACAGCTTCTAAGCGAGTTTTACCTTTTTATTGAATTTAAACACCGCAGGACTCTTATATTGGGAGTAAATTTTGTACTGCTGGTGCTACCTCTGAAATGGAAGCACCATTTTCAAACAAGAATCAGAACCATCCCAAAGCTTTGGGTTTTCTGATCTTTTTCTTTCCTTTTTGTTGAGACTTCTTCAACGAATTTTGTCTAAATCCACAAATCATTTTGAGTAAGCTGAAACATCATGTACCTGATTTGGTATGGTGAGTTGTGGGTATTCAGCAGGTTATTTCAACCTGCTGAGCTCTCTGAGTTTTGGAGAGGAGTTTGGGATTGTTCCCTCCTTTTCTCCTGGAAACCCCAGGAAATGTGACTCCATCTTTCTCTCTCCATCAGCCAAAGGCTTCCTTAAAGTGGGGAATCCCACCTGAAGCCAGGAAAACAGAAAAAACAGCAGCAGCATCTCCTGAGTGTTGGTACTTTTCTATTGTGGAGGTTTTTTTTACCTCCAGCCCATCAGCTCCCAACATTCCCAGATGTCCTGTTGGAGATGAGCCTGCTCTGGATGGCAATTCCCTCCTGCTCCAAACGTGCCACACGTTCCCTGTTCAAGGAGGAGCCCTCTGAGCCCTTCAGAGGGCTGAGGAGTAGCTCTGCACACAGAACAGTGAATTTTCCTTCAGCACTGGCTGCTCCTGGCACACCGGGGTGTGACCAGCAGCAGTTCCTTTCTCCCAGCCTCTGGAATTCTCCAGGGCTGCTCGGCCCCCTTGGTGACCAGTCTGCTTTAAGCACCAGCAGCTCCCAATTAGCTGATGTGATCTCTAAAGATCATTAACCAGCCCTTACCCTCACTGCAGTGTAGCTATGGGATCACCCCCTGGTTATGCAGAATTAGCCAGCGCTTTGTTTGGTTTGCAGGGCACAGGCGACAATGGATTCTGCTCAGGAAATTGTGCACCAATTACCGCTGAAATTAGGCTGCACACAGGGGACTGCTGAGCTGCCTTGGGGAAATCACAACTTTTCCCTCACTCCCACTTCTGCCTGCTTCTCCCAGCCCACCTCGATACCTCCCACCTCATCATTTATTTCTGCTGTAATTCGTTCTTACGCAGCCCCGGCGCCCAAAGAGCCCAAAGCCCCCGGAGAAGGTAATTCTGGAGATCTGCTCTCCATGTCAGGTGTCTGCACCGGGGTTTGTCCATCCCCACCAGGCTGGTACCCAATCCATGGGCGCTGTCACTCTGGGGGGCTCTGGGGGAGAGGCAGGGCCAGCACGGCTCTGCAGCAGCCCCGGGGGCTTCAGCGGCAGCCACAGAGTCACAGAATCCTTCAGGCTGGAAAAGCCCTCCCAGATCATCAAGTCTCACCCAAATACCCCCTAAATGCCCACTAAACCATATCAAAAAGTGCCTCCTGGCTCCTTTTTTTGAGCACAAAACCCCCAGGTGAACTCAGTTGGTCCTGGGTGGATGCAGGATCCTCCACTTCATGCCCAATTCCTCAACCTCTCACAAACTTCTAAGCACAAACCTTTCTGCAAAGCGAGACTTCAGTAAAAAACTCTTTGTAGAGGTAAAAGGAGGAGATTCCTATTGGCAGCAGCAGAAAGAACAGCTGAATGTTCTTCAGCAGTGGCTGATGAATCTTTTTCATTCCAAAATCATTTAATTTAAAGGAAGAAAACAGTTCTTGAAGCTCCTGCAAGGCAGAATGTTTTGCCCAGTTGAAAAGCTGCATCTCATCAATGGTGGCTCCATTTGGCCAGTAAAAAAGTCACTTCCTTTCCTTTTATTATAATTATTTCCACGAGAAAAGTCAGAGCAGTAAATGTGAGCATTCCACATAATTAAATGACTATTGTAATTATTAATTTTAAACAGACAGATATATTTTAACAGAACAAACTAGGTGCCAAAGTAGAGCTGCCTCCTTATGACCTAGATTTGGTTTTCATGAAAACAGAAGTGAAGGTTTGCACTTGCAGCCCCTGACAGGAACCACAGCTCATCCACCCTGGCCCGAACGTTCCCAGAAGACAGATGGAGCGCTCTGAGTGACAAGAATTTGTTCTCCACAGCTTCCCAAACCTGCCAGTCCCACGCACCATCCCATTAAGGAGGGTTCCACTTGGAAATCACATCTGGCTTGGATGGCTGCCCACGTGGAAAAGCTGCTTTGCGTCCTGGGCTGCACGGGTTGCTGTGTGGAGAAGAGGAAAAATGCAAGTTCCTACTTCATCCTGCAGGCAGGGAGGTTGTCTGGGGGGGGTTTAACAGGAAAAGCTGCAGGCTGAGCCCTCCCTGGAGGGTGTGCAGCGTCAGCAGCTCCCAGGGGCTGAGCTGGACCAGGGCCTGACCAGCACTGGACACAGCGACCTCCCAGGAAAACTTCCAAGTGCTGCTTTCCCTGATTCAGCCATTCCTCAGCCCTGGGCAAAGGCGCATTTTTCTTCAAAAGACCATTTTTTGGGTAAATCAAGCATGTCAGGGCAGAGCAGGAGGTCCAGGCAGCAGAGGAAGGACAGAACAGAGCCACTCAAAACACAAAACACCCACCAGCATCTGGGTTATGGATCTCTTCCAAGGAGACAGGGCTGATTTGGGCATTTTGCTGTTTCCATCCCACCAGCCCGAGTCCTTTTGGGGATTTTTAATTGCACAGAGCGTTTTCCTGCCCCTTCCAAAACGCTCTTTGTGCGGAAAGCGCTGATGAAGCGCCAGCGAGGAGTTTGTGTTCCAGCAGGTCTGGAGCAGCCCTGCGCCCCTCCAGTGCATGTCTGGCTGCTCCTGAGCTGCTGCCAGCCCACGGGGAGGAGGGCAGAGCCTGCCAGGCCCACCCTGCCCACTCTGATGGCACAGGAGCCCCGGGGGACGGTTGGGAATGAAGCCCCAGCTGCCGGCTGTGCCTGCAAGAGAGACCCTCAGCACCCAGGGTCTGCTGAATTAGCTTAATTCCGTTTTCTCAGTCCAATTTAGAAACACTGTGTGAACAGCAAAATCATACCTGCGACGATTTTAATCTAGCTTGGCTGAAGCCGTCGTGGCTGCATCTACTGGCCTTTTTCTGCAGGAGTGAACTGCCCAGAGTCGTCATAATCTCATCCAGAGGAACGTGGGAATAAGGCTCAAGCAAGGCATTACCAAAATGAGGCAAAGCTCTGCTCTAAAAACACCCGGAGCAGCCTTTTGTGGGATGTCCAGGGTGGCAGCAGACAGCCCTGCTCCCCCTGGCACCGTGCCTGGCTGCTTTACACCCTGACCTCGGGATCTGGCTGGGAGATGAAGATGTTCTTTCCTACCCCTCAGCTGGGAAAATCCCCTCCTGCCCAGCTCCTGGCGGCTCCCTCGCACCAAAGGAGCCTCGTGCTCAGGTGGAACTTCGTGATGTCTCTCTTCAGCCTGACAGGTAAACCTGGATCCAAAAAAATTACTAAAAAATTCACCTCTGGGGGGGCAATTAGTCTGCAAGGATCATTACTCTGAGTCCTTAGCCCTGAGAAACATGTCAGAGGGTTTAATGCCAGCCCTGTGGATGCTGAGTGTGACACAGGGCTGGGAAGGACCTGCCCTGCCTGTGCCCGGGTGGCTCCCAGGGTGTGATGAGGTTGTGACTGTGCTGCCTTCCCACTGCTCAGGCATCCCAATCACAGATCCTGCACGCTCAGGCTGGGGTTTTGCCTCTCACTTGCCACAACAGGTCCCAGCTTTGGGCATTTTTCTAACAGCAAACGGGGTTGTCAAAGAAATAAATGTTTATACAGCGCGTTGGATTTATCACTGGAGTAAATCAGACGATGCTGGGGGAAAAGAGGAGTGGAAATTATCTACAGGCATGGCAGTTTGAGAGATCCTTCTTCCCAGAGTGCCTGAGCCAGGGGATCTCTCTGGAAGTTCAGCACACTCAGCCCAGAGCCCAGGCTGCCTCCATAGCAGTGCCTTTGGTCTTATATCACTCCAGAGACACAACTCCCACCGATAGCAGCACAGCTTTTGCATTCTTGCAAAATCAGCATCTTTGGGGGGTTTGTTTGGGTTTTTTTTAAAAGCAAAATCACACACTCAGCTTCAGGGGGAGTTGGGTGGCAAAACCCCAGTGAAAATGCCAGGCAAGTCTCCTTTTTGACCTGACTCAAAATTAAAGATGTAATAAATAGCACTCAGCAGAGAGCTGAGGAAACGCTGTAAGAGCAGTGAGTGGGATCCTTGCTTCGGGCACAACGTGTAGGAAAATAGGTGCATATAAATACACTCTTAAAACATCAAGATTCATGTATGAACTGAAAACAAAGACTTCCTACGTACCCACATGGCAATCCTACACACAGACATGGGGCTCCTGAATTTGGGTTAGAAGCATTGGAGAGGAAATGTTTATATTCCTGCATCTTCTGTGAAACCTGTTTTAAAATTAAACAAGAAGGGTGGAGAGGATCATTTACAAGGGATGGAGTGACAGGACAAAGGGGAATGGCTTTAAACTGCCAGAGGGCAGCGTTGGATGGGATACTGGGCAGGAATTGTTCCCTGGGAGGGTGGGCAGCCCTGGCACAGGGTGCCCGGGGCAGCCACAGCTGCCCAAGGCCGGGCTGGACACTGGGGCTGGAGCGGTCTGGCACAGTGGGAGGTGTCCCTGCCATGGCAGGGGTGGAATGGGTGGGATTTAAAGTCCTTTCAACCCAAACCAGTCTGGGATTCTGGGATTTTAATGTCTGTTTAAACTCTGACTGGTTTTACTCCGTGGAAGCAGAGGCAGTTTTTGGCACAGTGGGGCAGGATCTGTGTGTGGCCCTGGATAAACCCGGGTTATCTGAGGCAGCAGCACTTCCCTGCCCTCCCCAGCCCCGCAGACACAGAACGAGGAGCTCGTTAATTAAGGTTATCAAGTTCCCTTGCTGGGCTGTCAGTGCAGAGAAGACGAGGCTCTCCCCGCTCAGCTGATTTAGGGGACCCTCAGGGCATTTTGCTCATGTGTCCATACCCAACTTCTCCTTTCCCTAAGCATCCCCAAAGTTTGACCTGCGACGGCCTCAGCGTTGTCCTGGCACTGCCCTGTGGGTGCAGGTCCTGTCAGACAGAGCCAGGAGGGGATGCTCTGCTGCATTGCTGCCTCTGGAAGGGCAGGGACGTTGCTGCATTGCTGCCTCTGGAAGCTGCAGGGATGTTGCTGCATTGCTCCCCCCTGGAAGCTGCAGGGATGTTGCTGCATTGCTCCCTCCTAGAAGCTGCAGGGATGTTGCTGCATTGCTGCCTCTGGAAGCTGCAGGGACGTTGCCATCCCCTTCCAGTGCCCCCCCTGGAAGCTGTGAATCCTCTGGAATGCCAGGCCACAGAGCTGGCAGCTCCCCAGGAGAGCAGGGAATACTTCTCCCTATCTATATTTCTGTACTTGCTAGGATAAAACCTATTCTGGGAAAAAAATCTCTCGGTCCGTGAGTTACCCCTGCGGGTCGAAAAAACCCTTTTTTTTTCCCTCCAAAAATAAACCAGCCTGACAAAAACTCATGAGTTTATCAAATTTTTGAGGGACTGAAAAACTCTTAAACCTAACTTAGGATCCAGTTTTCCTGCGGCAGTTTCTCAGCCCTGGTGGAGGCTGGAGATATTGAAGTGTGGAACAGAGATATTCCCAGATTTATTGTCAGCCTGACAATGATTATGTAGCCCATTGAGATGGAGTGGTGTGATTTAGTGGTTTGGAGGCATTTGTCAGGGTTGATGAATGCATCTGGTGATTCAGGCAATGAAAATGTGAGATTTCCAGGCAGTGGCAGATAAAGGATGCTGCCTGATACACGGGGTTATGGCAGGGGTCAGAGAAGGGCATAAAATTTTTATTTGTTTCTCATTTAGAGTTTTAGAGGGAGATGGGAAGGAAGAGACACTTCCTTCAGCTGAAGAAGCTGTGGATAGGGCGTTTTCTGACTAATATTTGGCTTTCCTGTGCCCTTGGTTTCTCACCTGTCACCGCTCACCTGCACAGGTGCACCCAGGGAGACCTCGTGGGGATCTCCGGGCTCCCCCAGCATTCCCAGATGGGCAAACACCAATTTTCTCATTTGCCTGCTACAGATCACGCTAAGGTTTGATTCAAAGCCAGCTGGAAATGAGAAATTGCCTTTAGATGGGTCCAAAGTATGGGCATTTTCTTCGAAAAAAATGAGTGAAACAAGCTTTTGAAATCCCAGCCATATCCAGACATTTTACAGCTCATTTTGGCTTCATGTTCACGGATAGAAACAGGTTTTTTGGAAAACAAGGTCTTTTGAGGTGTGTTTTATATTGAATGTGTACACAAATGCCCGGAATGGTTTGGATTGGAAGAGAAAACTCATCCAGTGCCACCCCTGCCATGGCAGGGACACCTCCCACTGCCCCAGGTGCTCCAAGCCCTGCCCAGCCTGGCCTTGGGCGCTGCCAGGGATCCAGGGGCAGCCACAGCTGCTCTGGCACCCTGTGCCAGGCCCTCAGGAAAAAATATTTCCCATAATGGAATGAAACATCGGGCAAAGAGAAGCCAGGTCAGGGGCTGATTAAGGCAAAAAGAAAGGAAATTGGGGCTCCTGATGCTTCAAGAGCAGAGAAGAACAAGCCTTGCTGCACTAATGGATATTTCTGAGTCAATTACCAGCGCTGGTCCATTTTCCTGGAATGTTCTATTCTTTAGCTTTCAGATGGAAATACTCTATTTTAACTAACATACATAACTATTATCTATTTTGCCTTATATTATTTCGGGTTTCCAAGGAAAATGCATTCCATTCATACTCAGCAGAAGCAAACTCAGCGGTCTGCTTTAGCTGAATCCCAAGCTCAGCTCTCACTTAACAAAACCAGCCCGAGCTGCGCTGGAGCATCAATCCATAGAGAAGTACTTCGGAGGAATAAATTGATTTTCTCATTGCTCTATGTTGGCTAAAAATTATTCGATTATGTATTTAGCTGCTAATGGAAACTCATTAGTAGATTTTCATTTCATGCTTGTTTGCACCTGCAATCCATTTTTCCCTGTCCAAAGCGCCGTTCCTTTCCGGTTCCGCGCTATAAATTTCCTTGCATATAAACTGATAAGCGCCGGCCAAAATTCAGCGTACGTGGTGTGGAATAGCTCCGGGCCGTGGCTCTCACAACAGCATCATTAAAGCAGCAGATCCGCGGTGATGCAGGGCGCTCGTTTCTGTGCATATTGATGGCCTAACTCGCCTCACTGTTCACTCATTAACTCTGTTATCCTCGTTAGTGTCAGCTCCTTGGCATCGCCCTCTTGGCTCTGCGCTGCCTCCTGGGCATCTTTGCGACCCAGGGATGGGACATTCCCAACTTCGGGAGGGCAGCAGCGGGGGGCTCCTGCAGGGCTCCCTCCTTCCCACTCCCCGCTTTTCCGGGGGATGTAAATTCGGGGACGTTCAGGCAAACCTCAGCTCAGCGGCCTCTGGCTCTGTGTGGAGGGAGATGTTGTTTCCTGCGGGAATCGCGCCCAATTCCAGCCAAATCCAGCCACGGGGAGCTCCAGGTAACCAGGTTTTCCCCTCCCGTCCTCCTCCAGCGTCCTGCCGGGTTTGTGCCTTGGGATGTGCAGCACAAGGAATTGGGATGGTTTGGATTGGAAGAGACTTTAAATCCAACCCAGTGCCAGCCCTGCCTGGCAGGGACACCTCCCACTGTCCCAGGGGCTCCAAGCCCATCCAGCCTGGCCTTGGATCTAAGGGACCTTGCTTCCCTGGGATCTGCTCCCACCTCCCACTCACTGCCCGGTTTTGCCTTCCCCTCTGCCCTTTCCCCTCCCTGGTGGCAGCCAGACCCCAGCCAGACCCCACACAGGCGGAAAGCAGAGCAGCCACCCCCCCTTAGCCATCCAAAATCCCTCCAAGCATTCCCAGCTCAGTCCTGGACCACCCTGAGCTGCAGCTCTGCGTGTGGGTGGAAAGGCTCCTGCTGGCAGCTGGGAGCAAGGAGCGCAGAGATCAGAGCTGCAGGAGTGGCAGATGACCAGGGCCTGCTCACTACGAGCTGCTGGGCTCATAAAATGTTATTTTGGAGTAACCCGCATCCAGGTTAGTGAAGCAGAACCTGATCATAATAATTATGTCACTTTTTGTTTTCATAGGAGGAAATTAATAAGTTGTTCAACTTCAGCAGAATTGCTCTGAATTGATCCAAATGTGAGAACTGACTCTCAGAGCTGTGTGCTGGTGCAGCCCCCACAGAGAAAAAGGCATTTGCTGTAAAAATATCTCTTTTATCAGGTAGCTCAAGCCTCTGGGGTCTGCCTGCATTCCCCACCCGAGTAACTGAGAGCAGGAACAGCTCTGAATGTGCTTGTTAAGTGGGCCTGATCAATACAAATCTATTTCTCAATTAAGTAGAAGATCCTGGTGTATGTGTATTGCCTGCAGGCCAAAAGAGTTCAGAGGAAAACTGGATTCCAGAATACAAAGTTGTGTTGTTTTTGCTCTGTGTTTTAAATGAGCTTTACCAGCATGCAACTGCAATCCTTATGAACTCTGCAGATTAAATTTCCTTGCAGTAATGACCACTAGGAATTAGTGAAATGTTAATCTTCCCACCTGCTGTGTATGATTATACTCGAGTCTAATCAACCTGATTACAAAAGAAAGTAATTTCTGCTTTTACAGGGTTTTTTTGTTGCTGTCTGCTTTAGTTCTTCCCGAGGAACTGTGGAATTCCTTACCCTGTATTTTAAAGCAAAAAAAAAAAAAAAAAGAGATTAAATTAAAATGTGTAAAGGGGAGCAATGGAGGCTGATAGTAATTGCTTTACAAGAGATACAGTAATTGATGCTCTGAGGATTTATTGCAAGGCATGGAAGTGAATTAGGAACCTGCTTTATCTGGATTTGCCTCGCTCTGATGAAGTCGCTGCGTCTTTGTGTCTTGGTTTTCAGCTAAACTCTTCTTAACGAGAATGCTAATAATTACAGCGGCACTGAATTGTTTTAGGGACACAGGAGGGTGAGAGGCACATTTTGATGTCAGTGAAAGCCACAGTCACCTTTCTGCTGCCAGCCCTGAGATGATGGGAGAAGGAGGAAATGCAACCGAATCCATCGGAGACAGGGTCCACCCAACTCCTGGAAAATTCCAGCCATCTCCAGACAAGTGGCTGATGGCAAAGACAAGCTGAAAAGCTACATCTGATGGCATTTCTTGGCTTAAAGCTCTGCTAAGGCTGGGCCCGCGTGCCCTGGGAGCAGGTACTGCAGTGCAGAGAGGCTTTCCAAGGCAGGAACCCGGGAAAATGAGCGTACAGGTTCCCGAAAATACAAGGAATGTAGAGTGAGCCACAGCCAACATTATCCTGCTCCATCCAGCAGTCAAACCCAATTTCCTGAGCAGCCACAAACCCCAGAACGTCTGAACTGCACGCGCTGCACATGGAAACACCTGGAATAACCCCTGGATTCCGAATCATCCTATCCAGCCATCTGATCCGTGTGCGGCTGCCAGCTATCCCGAGCCCCTGCAGGCCTGGTGAGCAGCGCTGCGCAGGCAGGTTCAGGGCTCCCAGGGCAGTGAGGTGCCGAATGTGCCCCCAGCGCTCCCCGCAGTGCCTGGGAAGGGCTGCTGGGGGATCTCCATGGTGACAGCGGGTGGCCCCAGCTACCGGAGCGATCCTTTCCACCCTTTCATCTGATCCTCACTTTTCATCTTTGCCTCTCTCCTAATGGAGAGGAATTGACAAACGTCCTCATATTCCATAGGGGAAAAGCAAATTTTTTTTTTTTTTTTCCCTCATCTATGCTCCTGCAACTTAATTCAAGCAACAGCTTTTGCAGGAAGAGCAGCTCATGGAAGTCAGGAATTTGCCTTTGACACAGACACAGAGCCAGCTGTAAATTGGGCTGGAGGATGGCAAAAAACACCTTGCTAAACACATCCCCAAAAACCTCTGAGAAAGCTCCTTCCTCCAAACCTGATCCTGGGGCAGTCCCAGCTCTCCCAGACCCCCAGTTCTTCCCAGCCCTACTTCTCCCAGTGCAGAAATCCCACGGGGAACCTCTGCTCTTCCTCATTTCTGGTTATGGCACAGAGAATGAGTGTGGCTGAATCCAGGCCTTTCAGGAGTTGCAATCTGGAGAAGAATCCTCCTGAGATGTCCAAGCAGTCTGTCACCCTGTGGCAGGAGGGGTGGCTGTTGATTTTGGAGGGGGCCACAGCCACCACACAGCGAAGCCACAATTCCCTGGACCCTGCCCTGGTTCCTCCCTCTCCCTCCTGCTCGTGCTCTCTGACTCTGCTTCTTAGAAAAGCTGAACCTTTCCCAGCTTGGCTCGTTAAAATCTTCGATACCTTAAACAATCTGGGCTCTCTCACGCTTTGGGTGGCACAGGAATGTCCTTGGGAGATGAACCCCAAGGCTGTGGAGGGAATTTTGGGGATCGGGAGACCAATAACCCAGCCAGGGCATCCAGCCAGTGTGAGACACTGGGGTGTGTGACAGAGATAAAGACAATTAAATGGTGTTATCAGCTATAAAACTGCTCCTGGGACACTCTCCGAGCCTGTCGTGAGGGCAGAGGGAGGCCAGCCCTGGTGAGTGTGACATGAGGGGGAGCAGGGACTGATTGCTGTGCACCCACCCCCTCCAATGCCTACATTTTTGGGGTTTAATCTGTTTCTTATTGGAGAAATAAATCCGATAGATCATTAAAGTGCTGTTCCCAGCACTCTGCAGTCCCCTGCTCCCCCCTCCCAGCACAGTCCCTGTTATCTAACACCTGGGAGGGGATTTAAAAGGAGCTCTTCATCTCATTTCATACATTAGTGCTAAGTTTAGCCTCTGTAGGTATCAGTTTTTGTTTGAACTAATAAAGAGGTACGTTTAGAATCTCAGGGGCGCACTCTCTGCTCATTTGAAACAAATGAGGATTACATGAGGAGGAACGGGAGCCACAAATAGGGTTCATAAAATTAATTGGCTCTAAGCTGCAGCGGAGTGGAGCCACTAAAGGTGAGGAGTGGCCACAGCGTGTCCTTCCCCCTGCACAGCCCTGGGGACACAGGGCAGCTGTGGCTCGACATTTCTGAGCCTGAATTTCAGCTCGCTGACCATTGCTGGCTCCTTTCCCAAGGGAAAGCTGCCAACAGTTTCTCTTTCCAAAACATCTCTCTCCGTTTCTCAGCACAGGCTCAGCAAACAGTGTTCCCTTTGCCAGAACAACTGTCCCAGGGGTTGTTTCCTATTCCTGAACCAATGGAGAGCAGTGTCAGTGCCATGGAGCAATAACAGACCTTTTTACACAGCGTGTTCTAAAAGAAACTGTTGGGATTGTAAATAAAGCTTCTTTCTCTTCTGACAGCTCCACGGAGTCAATCCATTCCGTGTCCTGCCGTGACAGGCTGGGTTCCTGCAGAGCCCTGGCCCCACTGCCACGCTCCCCAAGGTTCTCCAGGAGCTCCACCTTGCCCCCATTTGTGCAGCCCCACAGAAGTTCTGCCCCCCAAAGGAACAGCGATGCTGCAGCCAAAGCCTGGAGCAGCCCCCTGGAGAAAACAAGGATGGGACCTCACAACCTGAAGCTGTCGTTGGACAATTAACCCCAGTATGCGAACAGACCAAATTAATAGAAGTGTGAGACCTCGTGACTGGTCATCTATTTTGTGACCATTTTTATATATTGTTTACATTAAGTTATATTTGTACATTTTAAATTTTTAAAACTACTGTTTCTGTGATTACATATTATTTGATTGGTGTTTTTTGTTCTGCTTGCATGTTTAGTATGTACTTTTTAGGAAATATGGTTGGTTGCTGTTTAGTTCTTTCTGGCCCTCCTTTATTTAGTTCTTGTAGTTTTGGCATTCTGTTTTTCAGCTTTTTGTTTCTTATTTTAGCACAGTTTATGTCTTAGTAGCATTGATGAATTCTAGAGGGTTTTGATAAGAATGACTAAAGACAGTTTGGCTGGAGCACACTGTGGTCCAAGTTGTTCAAATACATTGCAACACAAGCCAGCAATTCAAATTAATGGAAGTAAAACTTCTCTTGCACCTAATTAATATCAGTAATTACTGCTGGCAATCAATACCAGTAGTATTGGGAACTCTTTGTGTTTCTGGGGGCTGTCCCTGCATTCCCACACCAGAGAGCCCCCCACTCCGCCTGGGCTCCGGGGGGCTGCTCACACCCAGATTTAGGAGCAGCAGTGATCACTCCAGACATTTTTCAAAAGAGCTGGGCCGTGCCTGTGCTTTTAAGGTTATCCCACAGCACGAGCTCAGATTAAAATTTCTGGATTTCCGCGTCTGGGAGTCTCGCAGCTCTCCAGACACGGCTTCTATTTAAAGCAAACCCTCTCCCTGTGGATCATGTTCTATTCTCAGGTGTCACCTGCTCCTCAGAGCCGCCCCCAGGCAGAGTAAGAGGGGAGGGAGTGTCCTGGGGATCACAACGCCGGGCAAAGGGGAGCTGGAGTGTCCCGAAGCAAAAGTGTCGCTTCTGTAAGTGTGGCACCCACTGCTGCTGCTGGGCATCGCCGGCACTGCCACCCCGCGCAGCTTGGATCGCGGCTGTCAAAGCAGGCATTTGTTTATGTACCTGCTGTCATAAAATCAGCCAGAATCACTTCTCCCCCTGCAGTAAAAATATTTTCATACAGAAGCTTTTTTCCATTTTTCAAATGTTGTTTCTGGCAGACATTACAAAAGAAGGGAATAGTGTTGTGATACTTTGTACAGTGCCGTGTCTGGGGGAAAAGATCCCCTGCCTGAATGTGTGTCAGTGTAAACACACAGCATTTAACACTGAATTTATAAAAATCTTGCAAAACACCCAGCCTTTTTTGTGAGATGTGAGAATCTCGTCACACATCTCACCAATCGCCACCACATGGAGTGTTAGATCACTTGATGGACCTTGGGCTTCAAGGAAAATAAATTTAAAAGCAACTTTTTGGGAAGAAAACAGTGGGAGAGTCTTCAAGATGTCACTGGAATGTGGCCGTCCTTGAGGGACCAAACCATAAGTTTTGGTCCATTTGCATATTGGGGTTTAATTGTCCCATTCCAGCTGCAGGCTGTGAGGTCCCATCCTTCTTGTTCCTCCCTCCAGCCCAGCCTTGGTTGTGCTTTTGGGCTGAAAGTTGTCCTTGGTGTGCAGCAGGAGAAGGATTTGTTTTGTGTCCCTGCTGTGTGCAGAGCTGAGTGACGCTGAGTGTGAGCTCAGAGCTGCGCCCTGGGCAGCGCAGAACCTGAAATACATGGAGGATAAAACATGAGACATCACCCTGCCTGCCCCATGCCAGTCCGGGGTCTGATTTAGCCAGCCTGAATTCCCGAATTCCCACGTGGCACCACCCCAGCTGTGGAACCCTGCCCAAAGTGGCCCCCAGCAGCACGTGGCACCCTCAGCTCAGCTGAACACCCTGTGCACTTCCTCACCCGCAGTAGGTGACCCATTTTCTGCACGTTTTGTTGGAGCATTTCATTCCCCAATGTTCCTCCTGGAGGGCACAGCCGCTGTTTTTCCTACAGAAATGGGTTTGTTCCGCAGCCACGTGCAGCAGAGCCAGGGAGCCTCTCCTCCTGCCCCCAGTTCAGCTCCTGGCACCATCCCTGAGCCTCTGGAGAGCCCAGGAGGAGGGTTCTGCCCCAGAGCACAGCCAGCAGCGCCTCCTCAAGAGCCCCTCCGCACACACAGCCCTGTTCAAACACATTTATGGGTTTGGAACGTGTGTCTACAGCTGGAACCTCAGAGCCAAGTGCAGGGCGTTTGTCTGGGGTAACAAAAGCCTCGTGGCATTTCCTAGATAGACTGAGACCCGAGTTCCGCAATTATTCATGGCCTTACACACATGCTTGCAGGCAGTCGAGCTGACTTGGCAGACTGGAGCTAATTGGGTTTACAGTAGAATGAAGCTTTGATTGAAGTGCCTCGCTTAAAAAAACCCCAAAAAATTCCACATCCCCCCACACCCCTGCTAACATTACTCTGGAGCATGTAAAACAACCACCCCACACCTTAGCAAAAGGAGAAACGCAGGGATTTTTTTTTTTTATTGCTTTACCAAGCAGAGACCCACAAGTGAATAATGCTGGGTGTTTGATGTGCTGTATTCTGATCCATAATTCAGCGGCGGCGCCAGGGCTGCGTGTGCCTGACATTTCAGGCTGCTTTTGAAGTTCACGAAACCCCTGCAGTCACCAAGGGGAGGGATCCTGCTCGGGGAGCCAAGGTGGGCACTGAACAAAAGGTGGGAAGAAAAAGGCTCCAAAGCTGATGCACAAAAACCTTGGAGAATGTAAATGAGCGTAGCCTCGAGTTTACCGAGTAAATAATTCAAATTCTACCGTGGGGATTTATGAAAAGACATATTTAATGAGCCCAGCAGGCAGCAGGTGCTTCTATTTTAACATGTTAAAGGCAAGAAAAAATCAAAAGCAGCAGCTTTTTCCTGTTTGATGGTCACAGTTTAAAATAAAAGCTCTTCGCTGCGCTTCGGGGCTGTGCTGTGCTCAGCAGTTTGGCTGCTCCAAGGAGGGTCCTTTGAACGCTCCCATCACCGTTCCTGCTGGGGGCTCCAATTTCCACACAGCCACCCACAGAATCCTGCCAGACCTTACGGGCAGGGACACCTCCCACTGTGCCAGGCTGCTCCAGGATCCATCCAGCCTGGCCTTGGGCACTGCCAGGGATCCAGGGGCAGCCCCAGCTGCTCTGGGCACCCTGTGCCAGGGAGGGTTTTGTGTCCAGCTCATGTGAGACTGAACCAAGCCCTGACCTTGGGAAGAGTGGAATTATCTCGTGAGGTTCTTCAGTGCAAGGACAGGAGAGGTGGGAGTGCCGTGGCCAGCGTGGTTTCCCCCTGGAAGGAGAGGACAGGGAGAGCCTTCCCCCAGGAGCGGCCAACCCCACGGCACGCTCCACAAGCTGCAGGGAAAGGCAGCGAGCTGTTCCCACCTGGAGCTCCCTGGGAGGGGACAGGGACATCCATCACCCCGGGTCCCACCTCCGGGCAGCCACCACCCGGTGTCACCCACAGCTGCTGCCATGGCAATCGGAAACCGTTCAAAATAAATAAACTCCTTTTCATGGCACAGCTCACAGCACGCCTGGCTACTGCCAGGAGTTTAAATTTGGCCTGTTTGGTTAATTTGGTGGGATGCCACGAGTGAGGGCCTGATTTGAAACCACAAGTCATTTTTCTCCTTGGGAGAGTGGATAACTGAGTCTATTAATCCAACAATACATTTAGGCTGAGTTATTGTGACAAGGGACTTCCATTATCCATTTCATCGAGTTGCAAACTGTCAGAACAAATCTCAGGGGGTTCAGGAAAAAAGCTGCCTGCCTTTGTTGGCTGTTTTTATATGCCACAACAGTTTAATTTGGTTCACTTTAACTCATGATACTGTACAAGTGTACAGGGGGAAGCTCATGGGGAACCTACTGCAGAAAATGGCAGCTTTATGGTCATCAAAGTTTTTGTTAAAAAGCAGCCAGGACAGTAAGTTTGACCACCTGGCAGTACCTTGACAATAACTTCAATGACCCTTTTCCTTATACATTTCAGGTTTTAACTAGAAATGGTTCTCCCTTTGGAACGAGCATTTGCAAATTAAAAAGGGCTTTCTTAAAGCTCTGGTTTTATCTTGCAAAACAAATTTACTTAAGCCATTAAAACTCATATAACCAGATGTTAACATAAATCATAAAATGGAAGCAAGAGTATCCAGCCTGAAGATGTCAAACTGGAGTTCAGAGGGTGGCATTCAATTTTAGTGCTCTACCAGTGACTTCACTGCAAGGCAACTCATTCTCCCACTGGTTCTGCGGATGATGGAAATTCTTAATTATCCTTCACTTGCTTGGTTTTGTAATTAAAGCTGTTCTAGAAGAAAATTATTAACTGACGTAACGGGGAACTGGCCGTGAAGTTGGGAGGGCAGAAAGGTTGAAGAGAGGAGAAGGAAGGAAGGGGAAGGAAGGGGAAGGAAGGGGAAGGAAGGGGAAGGAACCAGCGTCACTCAGGGCCTGAAAAGCAGAGATGGAAAACTCCCAGTGAGTTCCAAGCCCCGTGTGCACACACCCAGCGATGATGGAGGAGGTGACACCATGCCCAGAGCTGCCTGGGGAGTTTGTTTTTCATCTGTCCCCACAGCTGCAGCCCTGGCATTCCCCAGGGAATGGGACCTTGGAGGTTTCTCCTGCAGCGCTGACACTTTAACCTCAGTCCAGCACTTGGTTGTCAATTATTGCCCTCAAGTTTCATTTCAAAGCCGCTGTGAGCTGCAGGAACCCCAGGGAGAGGCAGATCCGTGCACAGCAACACCCCCCACACTCTCATTACAGCCTTTATAGATAAATATTCGTTCTGAGAAGGGAATTTTAAAGGGTTTTGAGCAGTTCTCAGCACTGGATGTGCTCCCATGCAGAACAAGAAGTTCAACACCCAAGTGCACTGGAGGGGAGAAGGAAGAAAATCAAACTCCAGCGTTTCTGGAGGGCAGATAAAGCCCAGGCTGGGCTGGGAGGCAGCAGGGTCCCAGCTGCGGATCTGCAGTGCAGGTGGCATTAATGGCACTGGGAGGCTGTGCCAGGGCAGCTGGGCCAGAGCTGCGCATCTCCTCTGATCTGCAGCAGCTGCAGCTCCCTGAGCCAGGGACCGCAGCCGGGATGGACACACAGACCTGTGGCTTGCAGGCCTGGACAGGAAAAGGGGCTGTGCTCTGTGTTGGGCTGAAATCAACATTTTGGCCAGCCCCAGTGCATAGAATATCTCACTTCCTGCACCCAGGGGCAAGGACAACAGGAAAAAAAAATCTGTCGTAAAGTCCTTTACATCTTGGATTGATTTCTTAAAAAAAAAAAAAAAAAAAATTACTATGAAATAAACATTGTGACTTCAACTGCTTTTAATTCCACCCTCTCAGCACTATTGCTGTGAAACAATGAGATCTCTAATTCCTGCTCTTCCCCAAAGTCATCGTTTGGTCTCAGGAGGGGGTCGGCAGCTCAGTACAAAATGTCAGTGTCACAACTTCACAGCTCCAGCCCGCTTTTGATCAGATCTGGGGAGTGAGAAGAGATGCAATATGCTCCTTCCTTTACTGTCACCGCAGAGTATTCATTAGCTTTAATTATTTTTTAGGTTCTAGGGGGAACCATTAAAAAAATTAATCACAAATGGAAGGAGCAGCAGCCGTATGTGGCCATAAAAAGACAATAAAGCATTTTAGGATCCACACTTGTTATGATTTACACTCCAAACAGGACCAGAGGTAGCATATGGTGATTGCCATAAAGTAACATTTATTATAAAAACACAGAGATTTATCTCCCAGCTTGGTTGGATGCAAGACGTTACATTTACTTTAACTGATATTCCAATTGTAATACCAGAACTGGTTGGGTGGTCCGTACCAAGCCAGACCTCAGCTTGTTTTTCCTATGAATCCATCCTTTAGCGGGCTGTTTTCTGCTGATTGCAGCTGAGCTGGTGCCGTCCCTGGATGCAGGAAGGGTTTGCACACAGGTCAGCTCCTGCTCTGGGGCACCAAATGTGTCACCAGCTCTGGGCCCACCTGCGGCCAGCAGAAGGTGCCACCTCCGACCAGCACTGGGCTCCCCGTGCCCAGAAGGACCCTCCCATCAGTTCAAGGTTTGCTTTCATCTCAGCATCTCAAGCCTAGCGAATATTTAATTAAATAACTATTAACAGGGTGTTGGTTTTACTGTAAATAGGAGAAATGATATGTAAAGTGATCGCCTCAGTTTGTTCTCGCTGGCTGAATGCAGGGAGAAACACCAGAAAAAGCAGGAATTTACAGCAGAGGCACCCCTCCAAGGAGCTGGCACAATATTATGGGGTGCTCCCATTAAAATGTGCAACTCATGGAATTTTAGCGCCGTGAGGAGCAGGACTGGACACAGCCATTGGGGAAGGTGGTGACAGATTTAATTAAACTGCTACCAGCATCCAAACCAGGTTGTATCAGGTTGTATTCTGACTCCGTCAGTATTTTTTTTTTTACTCCTGTATTTTTATTTTAATTTTCCTAATAAATAACTGTTATTCCTACTCCCATATCTTTGCCTAAAAGCCCCTAAATTTCAAACTCATAATAATTCAGAGGGAGAGGGTTTATATTCTCTGTTCCAAGGGAGGCTCCTGCCTTCCCTAGCAGACGCCTGTCTTTCCAAACCAGGACAAAATCTGGAAATCATGAAATGTTAACACCTTGAGGAACAGGACGGGACACAGCCCTTAGGGGAGGTGGTGGCTGGGCCTGGCTGAATGCCATGGGCAGCATCAATCCCTGGTGCAGCACAGAATCCTGCTGCATTTCAATCCTGACTCCCACCAGCGGAGAGGCTCTCGGGGCACAGCCAAGCTCTGCTTCCGGGGGCTATGAAGTGAATTTTGAATTCAGCACTAATGGACTCAAGTGGCACTGCCTCAATAAATAACCAGAAATAAAGGAGAGCTGGGTGGCAATGACCTCTCCTCCTTTATTTACTGTCCAATTCAATATTTTTAATTCCCTCAATCCAATCCAATCCAGAGCAACCCACACCAATATCCTTCCATGTCAGCACAGGCACAATCCCTGCTGGCTGGGGAAGGTTTTAGAGGGGCAAAGCCAAGGCTGAGAGCAGGGATAGGGTGTCTCAGCCCTCCCCGGGGCTCAGCATTAAACCATCACATCTTCCTGGTCTGAAAAGAAAAGTTCCAGTGCTGAGGGTTCCCCTGACAGCCCCTCTGCTGCTGCTCCTGCCTGCGCAGCCTCCTGCTTCCCCTCTCCCGTCTGATCGTGTTTGAAGTCTGGGAGACAAAAAGGTCAAAGTTGTAAAATAACTGCAGTCTCCTCCTCCTTCCCTTCCCTGCAGCTCCAGGGAAATGCAAGGAGTGGGTTTCCAATTCCTCTAAAGGGAAGGTAATTGCTCTGCCTCACCCTTTCCAGAGCGGCAGGAACCACATTCCCATCCCCACAGCCACCCCCTCCTTGTCCTGCCCTGAACTCCTCATGCCCAGCTCTGCTGACAGTCAGCTGCAGACAGAAATAATGGACAGAGCTAAAAAACATCACTCATACCCTCTCCTCCAAAAAAATCCCCTTCACAGACAGACAAACCAACCAAACTTTCCTTAGAAATGGTCAAAATTAACATCAGGAGGAGCTGAGGATGACCAACACTTCCTTCAGAGCACGCCACGCTGCTCCTGGGAGAGCTGAGAAGCTCCTGCTCGGCGCCAGCTCAGATCCAACCCTGGAACACCCAGGGCAGATCCCAGGCTGACTGGAACCCCTGTCTCCAGTGGAATTCCAGAGGCTGTGGAGAGTTGGGAGGGACAGCATTGGGGTATTGATTTCAATTAAGCAGTATAAAGCATCAGATCTAAAGAGAGCTGGGGGCAACGGATTTGGTTATTTAGAATTATCCTGCCTTAGAATTACACTGGCTCTATAGTTCTATATTGTACTGAGACATTATATGGAATTAGTCACAACAGGGAGAAAGAATCAATCAGTCCTGGCTAAGGAATTGAGATAATAATGACTCATTTGATGAGATTGCTCTGGAAAATTAATAATGACGGCGGTAATTACTAACCTGGGATGGCTGCAGTGCTCATTATTCTCCTTTTGCTCCATTGAATGTTAAGTATGATGAAGACATTTGTTGGGGAGTTTTGTCTGCAGCTTTTCATCACGGCAGGGGCTCAGAGGTCCGAGGTGTGTCCTCCTGGGACAGACCCCAAACCCACCGGGGTGTTTATCTATGGCCCAGAGAGCAGCACAGGAATTACTGGCTGTTAAAGGGTTAATGCCTGACCTGTGGCTCCTCTGCGGCCTTTGCTCACCTGCACCCAGGACCTGCCCTGCTCCTCTGGGAAGTGCTGATGCATCACAAAGATCTCCCTGTTCCACCCAGTGCCAGAGATCCACCTTGGGGCTGCAAACAGTGAAAATCGGCTCCTTTTCCAGCCCATCAAACCCCTCCTCCCCCAGGGACTTCCCTGAGTCCCAGGGCACTGTGGGCTCCACATTTCTGAGCCTGAATTTCAGCTCGCTGACCATTGCCGGCTCCTTGCCCAAGGGAAAGCTGCCAACAGTTTCTCTTTCCAAAACATCTCTCTGCGTTTCTCAGCACAGGCTCAGCAAACAGTGCTCCCTTTGCCAGAACAACTGTCCCAGGGGTTGTTTCCTATTCCTGACCCAATGGAGAGCAGTGTCAGTGCCATGGAGCAATAACAGACCTTTTTACACAGCGTGTTCTAAAAGAAACTGTTGGGATTGTAAATAAAGCTTCTTTCTCTGCTGACAGCTCCATGGAGTCAATCCATTCCATGTCCTACCGTGACAAGGCAGCAGCTCCTCCCCAGCACTGGGTGATGCTGAGGGCAGGAGACATCTCCAGCTCATCCTGGCACCTCAGGGAGAGCAAATGTTCTTTGATACAGCCACGGAGAGAGACTGGCTCTAAAAAGCCAGGAGTGAGTGACAGTGAGGCAGTTGAGCAGATGTGCTCTCAAACAGCTGCTCCACACCCCCAGAGCGCCTTGCAGGATTTATCTGTGTTTGAAGAGGCTCTGCAGAGGGTTCACCTTCTGTTGAGCAGCAAGGGAAGGTCCTGGAGCAGGCAGGAGAAGGGGAAAGAAGTTCTTGTTGATGTTGAAGGGAAATAAATTGCTGATTTTCGGGACAAGGCTGAGGTTTATCATAGCAGAGGTTCTTCCCCCTGGACTGAGGAGTTTTGAATCCTTCTTCAGCCTTGCCAATTACTCCCATTTCTCTGCCAAGTTCTTTTTCCCCAAATTGCTTTTGGCCTGGAACAGCCTGGATGACAAAAATCCAGATGCACAATCTGAGCAATACAATTCTACCTTAAAATCCCAGTTTTGATTTTGAATCTCTTTTTCCCTGTTGCCGGAACAGATCCAGGCTCCTGAATGATACTGGAATCCATCCCCCAGAGGAAGTGGGATTTGGATCGTGGCTCCCCAGGGTTGGTGCCTCACCATCCAGTGGTTTCATTAATTTATTTGATCAATGCAGAGTGAAGCTGTACACATGGGCTCCATTTGCTGGGTAGCTCTGGCCACAGCCTGAACATTTAAAAAATAACCACAACTAGAGCTCACCTTTAGCATTTCTCAGCAGATTTCACAGTATTTAAGAGGTAAGGTCAATGAAATTAAATGAGATGCATCAACTCAACAGGAACTCAAGAACTACAAAGGAGATTTTACAACTTTTAACCCAGCAGCACAACGTGAGCAGAGACCCGTTCCCAGAGCCAGCAGGTCCATCCCACTGCCTGCATGCCCCGATTCCAGCCCCACAGGAAACCTCGGCATTTCCTGAAGGATTCAGAGCTTCCCCAAACAATTTGGGGATTGTTTATCATTTCATTCATTTATCACGTTTAACATTTTATTTCCCTGCTGCGCGTGCAGCTCTTTTGAGCATCGGGATGGAGCTGCCCCTTCCCAAACACTCCTCACCGTCAGTGCTCCCAACAGGAAGGGATTTATTTGGGAGCCTGCCTTGGGCTCCAAGCTCTGAATGCTGAAAAGAGCCAGCCCAAGGAGGTGGGAAATCCATTCTGTGCGAGGCCAGGGCTGCAGAGGCTGTTCTGCAGCGCAGGAGCCTCTCCCAGCAGCGCATTAAATCTCAGCTCTGCTCAGCCAGGACTAAAAGAGTCCCTGACAGAGTCCCTGACAGAGTCCCTGACAGAGTCCCTGACAGAGTCCCCTCCACCTGGGGAGGTCACCTGTGAGCACAGCTCGAGAGCAAGCCCAGATTTAGTGCCCTTGCCATCCTGCCTGGCTCCAGCACTCCAAATGATCCATGGCTGCTCCTGCGCTGCCTTCTCCAGGGTACAGAGGCACCAAATTTCTGTTCACAAGCGCAGGCGAGCTCCAAGAGTTAATTATTGTAATTACCCATTGAACAGACTCCGAATGCTAATCTTTTTTAAAGTGGCCTGTTAATTGGTGTTAAACTGCCATTAACCTGCCATTTCCCGTGATTTCAAGCTGACCTGGAGCACAGCACCGTGGAAAACCCAATCCATTTCTCATTCCTGGCAATCACCGAATGCCGAGATTTGCGCTGAGATTTGGAGCGGAATTAGAAATTAAAATTAAATTTAATATTAAAAATAAAAGCAGAATTGGGAAAAAAAAAACCCAAAAACAAAAACAAAACCCTGTGTACCTGGAATTGGAATGACTGTAACAAAGGGAGGTATCGTCCTGCTGGTTTGAATTCCAGTTTTGGTGGCGTAGGGCTCCAGTTGCCCGTGGTTTTCCATGGAATGCTTTGTGTCTGTGGGCTCTGCCAGGCTGGGCTGGCACTGCCAGCAGGGCACGGGCTGCTCCTGAGCTGCCAGTTTGCAGCAGGAGCAGATCCCCTCAGGAGCCAAGGCCTCCTCCACGCTGGGAGTCTCCCTGTCCCAGCCCTGGCCCTGCAGAGCATCAGCACCCAAAGCCAGCAGGAGCAGCTCAACACCCCCTCGTGAGAGCCCTGGACCACTTCGGAATCATCCAGAGCTGCCCCTAAGGAGGTGCTGGGAAAACAGGGGCAGGTGTCAGGCTGTCTTTGGCGCTCCTGCCTTCAGCCTCTCCGGCTGATCCGTCCCTGTCTGGGCTTTCATCTGGGGACGTGGAGACAAAAGCTTGGCCCAGGCACCTCTCAGAGGTCAGTTATAAACCCCAGGTGCCCACCAGGGCAGTGAACTTCCACTTCAATCTGCTGCAGGAGGGAGAGCTGGAATTTCCATTTCAGACACCCATCAGGGGAGGCAGCTCTGCTGACTGCTCTCTTCCCAAAAACTGTCACTGAAGTGGCTTGACCTGCCAGAGCCTTTCCCAGGTTATCTCACCCGACTGACAGCTATCTAGACTAAGAGTTCTCTCTTTTCTTTTTATATAACCAACTAAAAAAGTTCGGGGGAACTTAAAGTGACCTTTAGAAAGTCCCAAAATTACTAATTTCCTGAAAAATTCACCATTACTCAGCATAACCCTCCTCGTGTGAGATCCCACTGCACCCACTTCTGCAGCCCTCACCAGAGGATACAGGACGGGATTTCCCAATTTAAAAGATGTGCAAGAGTTTGCAAAGAGTTTGGAGAGAGTGAAGAGTTTGAAAAGAGAGCAGTGATTTTTTTATGTGCTAATCCAAACCTCTTGGTGTTCAGTTACCTTTAAAATCAGGTCTAGGATATTAGAAAAGGGGAAAAAAGGGTCAGTTAACCAAAAATCCCATGGAAATAAGGATTTATCCTGCCATGAGACTCTTTCCATGATGTTTTAGTGGTAACTGGGAAAACAAAGCCTCTGTCATTTAGGATTACCTCCAGTTCCTTGTACTCCTTGCCAGAGCAGGGTTGTTGTTGCAGCTCATTTATGTCATTTTCCACTTTCCTTCCAGAATCCTTCCATCACCTGATTTGGCATGTTGAATTCCTAACCAGATTGTACTGAAAAAGTACAAAAAGCAAAGAAATAAAACCTGCAGTGCCATCAATAATAAACATGGGAAGCTTCTAGAGGTGAGAAATCCATCTCATTCAATGTCCTCTGCTGTTGATGGTTATTATTCCTCCATTCAGGCTTTTCCAAGACATCGATTTATCACTTTCTTTCCTGGCACTGGCAGCTTGCCTAAGTCCACCTGCGTGAGCCTCCTGTCTCCTCTTCCTCAAAAAAATGTGCAGATCTTCTCTTTGATACCATTTACTGCCACTCAGACGCTCACCCACAGGAAATTCTCATTTATTTCTCTCCACAGAGGCCCTGTTACATTGATAAACTGATCCCCGCGGCAGCCAGCCATTCCTGTTCCCTGGGAGCAGATGGGCTGAGGCCAACATCACCTCTGGGCAGAAAGCACAACCCCAAAACTGCCCGTCAGCAGTGTCAGCACTTCCACCCGTGTCGGGATTTTCACCCGACATCCCCCTAATTTGGGGTTTTCTGTCTCTCAGAGTCCCGTACCAGGGTTTAAAAGATGAGATGGAACCTGTGGCTCGCTCTCCAAAGGTGTTTATTCTATTTCTGATCTCAAGGCCTCACAGGAGTGTCATCGTGCTAAGGGAAAACGCTGCTACAGGAACATGGACGGAGGGTCCAAGGTCATTTTAAAGATTTCTAATCCAATTAACTCTAAAAACGTACTGTATTTATGGTTTTGTGCCAATTACTATCACCTAGTGTAAACACAAAATTTCTACCTCAAATCCATCCCACCAATGTCTCTGTGCCACCGTCACAGCAGGAGATGGAGCAGAAGAAGAAGAAGATTATACAATGTCCAAAATTCTCCACCTTGCTCCGATCTACTTCCATACTAAAAACCCAAAACTACAATTTTTCACCCTGTGACAAACTAAACTAACTCCATTTTAAATCTTTATTATTTTTTAACTCATCTATAAGTGTTGGAAGCTTTTCCCAAGGACTGAGGTCCAAGGCAATGCTTTCCTGGGGTCTCTGCCAGGGTTTCAGACCCCCCTAGGGCAGTTTGAGGGGTTTTCCACCTGCCCTGGACTCCTACACACCCGAGCTGGGGGTGAAGTTAATTCTCAGCTCCGAGGCCGACCCCAGCTCCGGGTGTCACCTCCCATCCCGGGAATGCTGCTGCACAAAGCCCCACGTACCCGTGCGTGCTTCACTCCTTCCACCTGCCCCGTGCAGGGGAGCCGGCGATTCTGGCAGGAGATCAGAGAGCTGTCAGTCCCCAGCTCCCTCACCCGGCCCTATCACACACGGAATTTATTGTTGCTGGGATACTGGCAGCCCTGGACGTTTTGTTTTGCTTATCTTTTACTCTTCGGTGTTACATATTCCCAGTTTTTTCCCCAACTCCCTCATCACTATTCCATCCACTCCTCACACCTGCACAGTCCCTCCGGTTTCCCCCATGTGCTCTCACTGCCTTATTTTCTGCCGCTGACTTCAAATTCTGCTTGAGTGCACATTCCTCTTACAGCAAGAAAGGAAAAGAAACCTATCCGGATGGGAAGCTGCCTCTGCTGCTCAGGAAAATGAACTCTACAAGCTTCGCACTACAGGAATTACCTGGCTGGGCGCAGGGAGGGTGGACAAGCATGATCATAAAAATCCCAGAATGGGAAAAGGCCTTAAAGCTCATTTTGTTCCACATCCTGGCAGGGGCAGGGACACCTTCCATTATCCCAGGCTGATCCAAGCCCTGTCCAACCTGGCCTTGGGCACTTCCAGTCTGGCACCCTGTGCCACGGCCTCCCCACCCTCCCAGGGAGCAATTCCTTCCCAATATCCCACCCGTCCCTGCCCTCTGGCAGGTTAAAGCCATTCCCCTTCTCCACTAGGATGTCAAGGACAGCTGTCAAAATCCAGAACACCCATTAGAGCTTCCTCTGCGCTTAATCCCGCCTGCTTTTATTTCCCCAGCCTGGTCCAAAATGGAGGTAGAGACTGAGCAAAGGACTTGCTCATCACACTTGTTCAGAGAGGGGCTCCTCAGAGCACCCTTCTTCTAGAGAAGTAAACAAAATCCTCATTGCATCGATCTGGAATAGTTCCTTAATTCCTTTAGGGTTCAAAGCTAAATGCAAAGAGTTCCACAATATCCCTAAGGAATTGGTTTAGTACAACGAAAGGAATTAAAAACTGTCCTTCATATTTTGGGACTCAACGGCCTCCCTGCTAATGACTTTTCCCAAGCTGACAACGATATTTACAGGAAGAAGGGAGACTGGAGGATGCCATGAAATGGCATCTCAGCATTGTTTGTGTGTTGTAAATCCTCCAGGGGTGCCCAGCCCCAGGAGGAGGAGTGCAGACAGCAGAGGGATCTCTCCTTTCCGGGCTGGGAGCGCAGCGCTCGGACGTGAGCTGTGCTCAGGGTGAACGTGCTTCCCCCGCCAGCCCCGGGGCCTGGGGGGAGCTCAGGCACCCCCAAACTCACACTTTGCCTGCTTTGCTCCTCCCGTTAGCTTTGGCAAAGAGCTGGGTGCTAATTTAAAGCCAAGCCTTGGCTTTCTTACAGGGAGCGTGGGCCGGGAGCCTTCAGCGCGCAGAGGCCCGCGAGGCTGCAGCGAGGCTTTTCTCCTCTTTTCAACAAACCCCAAAGGCCCACTGGCCATTTCCATCCATGGGAACACGGCAGAGAGGACCCCAAATAGTGATTGTGCCTCAGCCCCTCCTGAGGGTGATGGCAAAACTCCTAAAGGCACCTTGGTTTGTGACTTATGTGCCAAACCACATCTCAGGGCATCATCATCGCCTCAGACGCCTCCAGGCCACTGGAACAACCCCACCAGTGGCACTTACCAGATAATTATTAATTATTTATTTATTAATTTCTGACCGCAGTTAATTATTTCATGCCCTGCTTCCCTTCATTACAGGGATGCCATGACTTTCCTGCCACGTAAGAAACGATGATTGAAAGGATGCATTTTGTGTGTCCTAAGGACCTGCAAGAGCCATGGCAGGGGGCTGGAGCGAGGTGACCTTTAAGGTCCCTTCCAACCCAAACCATCCCAGGATTTTAATCCATTCCTCTCTAACCTGGCCGTCCCTGTTGTGATGCTGGGTTTAATACTCCAAACCAGTACCAGACTGGTCAGGTGAGCTCCTCCAGAGTCAGGGAATATCCTGAGCTGGAGGGGACCCACAAGGAGCATCGAGTCCAGCTCCTGCACAGACCCCCCAAACCCCACCCTGGGCATCCCTGGAGTGGTGTCCAAGCTCTCCTGGAGCTCTGGCAGCCTCGGGGCCGTGCCCATTCCTGGGGAGCCCGGGCAGTGCCCAGCACGCTCCTTTTTCCTGACCTTTTCCTGACATCCAGCCTGAGCCTCCCCTGGCACAGCTCCGTACCTGCGGCTAACTCCTCCTTGACCTTCTCAGGCTTTGTTTGTGTGGCTGGAGAGCAAACAAAAGCCTGCACTTGCAGAGTGCTGCTGCTCAGCAGGAATTCCCTTCATGGGAGCTCCCAGGACACCCCATGGACAGCAAGGTCCTTCACCCAGGTTCATGCCCTGCTCCTGTCTACAGGAATCCCTTTCCCTGCCACCTGCAAAGACAAGAAAACCAGACAATCCGGGCCTCGGGGGCTGCAGGAAATCACTTTCTAAGGGCCCTCCTTCTCTATTTCTGCTCCGTTTGCTCTCCACAGGGACCAGCCCCCTCATTAAAGGCTTGGTCAGGCTCTGCACCTCCTTCCTGAGGAGCAGAGGTGGTGGCAGGACCTCCCAGGCTGAGCCCTGTGCCCAGGGCTGGGGACACAAGGGCAGCCCCAAGGCAGGGGGCGAGGAGCTGGGCATGGCCAGGAGTCAATCAGCAGCTCCACTAATTGCTGAACTCTCTCATTTTCCCACAACACAGGGAGGAAGGAACCCGAGTAAATTGCTGGGGCGGGTTGTGCGTAACCCTTTTCTCAGGGCAGGTCATGAATCTGCAGGCTGGCTTCTCACAGCTCTCTGACCTCCCCATTTATGTTTCTTTCAAGCAGTAATTTCCTAATTAACAATTTCTCCCCTTTGAAGCCTTGTGCTGCGTTTTCTCCTTCTCTGACAGCAGCGAAATTGTTTATCCCAGTTCCTCATGTAGATTTTCATTTTCTGTCCCCCTGAAAAATGGTGCGAGCAGAACAATACAGGGAAACACTCAGTTACCCCCTGCCCAGATCAGAGAGGAATTTCTTATCTTTGACACCTGCTGGCAATTAATCCTCTGCATGCCTGAATTTACAATTAGGAACCCTCCTGTAACAGGATTCAACCCTGATCCCAGCAGCCCTCTGCCTCCCCAGGAGCTGCAAGGGGCCAAATCCTGCTCTTATTTTAGAGTACTTAAGGAGGAATTTCTGTCTTACCTCTGGAGCATCCCAGGAGGAATTCCTCCCCCTCCGATCCCCATTAAGGGGAACCTTGGGCACTCTCCAGACTGATTTTGCACCCCTTGGGTTTGACAGGAAGGTGCTTTTGCCCATGGAAAAACGTGAGTTTTCCTACCAAAACCATTTGGATTTGGGGCTGTGTCAGTCCCTCTGTGCTGCTGCAGCAGCCCCACACCACACATCCCTCAGAACAGCAACATCCCTTTCCAGCGGATTGTACTCGGAGTTTGTCCTGGAATCTGGAAGGCCAAGGAACCTCCTGCACCGTCAAATTAACTCCTGCCCTACCAAGCGCTCAGTGCAGGTTTTCAGCCCAGGCTTTTGTTGGGATATAACAACACCTTGATTTTGCCCCTTTGAAAATATTTCCATGCCCTGTACAGCGAGTCAGCTTTGCAGAGTGCAGACAACTGAATAGAAATATTGCAAAGAACACCGTTCTTTGAAGTGCTAGTGACATTAGGAAGCTATTTAGTGCTTTTAAGAACACTATTTTAATAAGTATTTCACAGCAACTTCAGAGCTATTCTTTCCTACTTTGCTGTTTAAACCTGTAAGTTTGAAAATTAATCATTATAGGACCTTTGACAGAAAAATCTATGAATAAAATAAAGTCTGAGAGCAACTTTCACACTAAGTTATATTAAAACACTCCTTCATCTCCCTTATTAAGTTAATGCACATCTCAAAAAGTATCTTAAATATCAGCAATAACATCCTACTAAATAACAAAAACCCCCTATGGCTTCTTGGCTTTTCTTCTTTTCACATCTAAGATATTTCTCATGGCTTTCCAGTGACCTTTGAATAAACTTGTGGGGTTACAAATCAGCATGATAAACAATAGATTCCCATTTCTTGGGCAATTTCATGGTCAAGCAGCCCACCAGAACCAGGCTGTGCCCTCTGCAACATCCAGAGTGTCTCCAGCAGGGACACCTTCCCTGAGCAGCACCTCTGGGAACACAGGCCAGGACAGTTAATTCCTGACAGAATTAAATTCCCGAGGGCTGAGCTCAATTCTGTCATCGCCATGGGTGAGATCTTGGAGGAAGGGTCTCACCCAGAAGGGGAAGGACACACTTAAAACGTTCACAAGAACAGCAACATCTGCCCTGTCATTGTAGAGACGGCCACGACCCTCAGAGCACTTCGATAAAACTTCTCAAGGCTCCTGGTTACCTACAAGTCTTTAATACCTTTTTTTCTCTGTAGCGTCTCATGGGCAGCCCCACACAGGTCTGCCTCTTTCTCTCCTTCTTCTCTCTTCCTTCTGCAGTCCCAGCTCGCTCCTTCCTGTCCCAGCACTGCCCCCAGCCCTGTCTGTCCTGGTACAACCTCTGACCCTTCCTGTCCCAGCACTGCCCCCAGCCCTGTCTGACCCTTCCTGTCCCAGCGCTGCCCCCAGCCCTGTCTGTCCCNCTGACACCTTCCACCATCCCAGGCTGTTCCAAGTCTCGTCCAACCTGGCCCTGGACAATCCAGGGATGGGGCAGCCGCAGCTTCTGTGAACAACCTACTTTATAGTTCCTTTTGCACACCAAGTATCTCCTTTTTCCTGATTTTCCTGTCTCCTCACACCACCCCAGTGCCAGTGGGGACATTTGGGGTGACACAGAGGAACAATGGAACACCATCCCAGGGAATTCCTCTCTTCTCACTTACACTTCCTTTGGGCTTATCACAGAATTTAATTTGAAGCAGTCGCCTTGCAGATGGGCTAAAGCAATTTTTTTAGATCTTTTTTTAGGTTTCAAGCAAGAGAAGACAAAATGATCGCTGGGTTTGTATTCAAAAGCAGACCCCGTGAGGTTGGCATGGGAGATCCCCACAGGGGTGGTCTGGCATTGGAATGAGCTGTCCAGGGAAGCTGTGGCTGCCCCTGGACCCCTGGCAGTGCCCAGGGCCAGGCTGGACAGGACTGGGAGCACCTGGGACAGTGGGAGGTGTCCCTGCCATGGCAGGGGGGGCACTGGGTGGGCTTTAAGGTCCCTCCCAACCCGAACCTTTCTGGGATTTGAAGAGAGGGGTTGTATCCCCACAGGGATGGGAGGAGCAGGGGATGGAAAAGCAGCAGGAAGAGGAGGGCAGGGGGGGTCAGGGCAATAAACACTTGCTGTTACTCCAGGAGATGCTCCAGGGGAACACTTCTAGGCTCAGCTTTGCCCTGATCTCAGGGGAGGATTTAACTTAAGGACCACAGAAAGTACTTTGACAGCAGCAATGCAAAAAAAAAAAAAAGGAGAGAAATCATGAAAAAAGGGTCTATTTGGAAAAAAAAAAAACACCCAAAAAGGTAAAATCTGGGGCCACAGAGCAGACCCCCCCCACCCCTGGCTTTACCAGCCAGTTGCCATAGAAACCCCTCACTGCAGAGCCCTGGGGCCCCAAACACTGCAGCAAGCACTGATGCCAAGGAAACCCAGCCCTGCGAGGAGCTCAGGAAGGGCTGCCCTTCCCACTCCAGCTCGGGAGCAGAGCAGGGCTAGCTCGGAGCGCAGCTGCCTGCACGGTGCTTCCATCCCTGATTTTCGGTGATTTACAGCCCAGCTTTCATTTGATATCCATATGCTCCCATTTGAGATAACGTTATGTGCATCATTTTCTGGGAATATACTTACACCACGGCGCACTGCATAAAGCAAATAGCGTATTGATGGGAAAGAAATAACAGAATATTAAAGCAAAATCAATAAATGCCTTCAAATCTCATCTTTCAGCCTTGCTTAACTTTGTCTGGGGAGGCGGGGAAGCTCCCAGGAGCTGTGGAGCTGGCCACGCTCCCAGCTGGAATGAGGAGCAGGAGACCTTGGAGAGGCAGCAGCACCTTCCTGGTGCATGGGGACAAAAAAAAAAACCTAAAGAGGAAAACTGGGGATTTATAACTCGGGGCTATATTAATCACCAATTAGAGCTGAGCACCCCCACACCAACCAGCTGCTCCCAGCTGTGACACGGCTCAGGCTGGAGGGCAGGCAAAGCAACCACCAACACTGTCCTACCTGTTCAGATTAAAACCTCAGCTTGTCTCACCTCTTATCAAGGGGAATATTCAGTGTCATCCCTGTTTTCCCGGTGGGAAGTGGAAGGGGAGTGCTGGGCTGGGAGTACACCAGGTTCCTGCCATGGATCCCCTCGTTTGAGGTGCAGGAGAAGGTGCTGATGTGGAATATTTATATATAGGCCAATCCTCTGCCAAAAGTGGGTCCAGAATTAGGTTAGTAAGTCGGTTTGGTTTTTTTTTTTTCACACAAGATGATGTGCCCTGGTTTTCCAAAGTGCTGAGTACCCAGCCCAGAAGTTCCCTCGTGGGGCTTGAAATTTTATTTTTGGCACGTGGTTTTACAGAGAGACCATCTGTGACAGCCAGCGCTCGCTGCCACGTAATTAATGCCAAGTTACATAAGCCATTCATGAATAAGCATTATTTTCCATATATTAAGCTTGCAGAGACAGGCTTCAGAACCGAACTGGTATTTAGCAAGGTAGGCCTCTGAAATTGTCAATTAATGCTCCTTGACATTTTCTAAGTATGTTAATTTATATTAAACCACTGCTGCTAACTCTGCATAAGATAACTCCGAGCCTCAGCCATAAACTAAGAAGAAATATGCAGTTGAGGAGCATTATGGCTGCTCTTTGTCATCTCCCTGACATAATGCACATTGTGTATGCAATGCAGGGAAGATAAACACATATATAAAGCAGGCAATTACCTCAGCTCACACAGACTATCATATTTATGACCATTTGCAGGGTTGGATGTAATTCATTGACTTTAGGCGCTGGAGTAAATACATCACTCTAACCCCATGGGCCAGGCTATGAAATGCAGGTATCAAGATTTGCTGCCATCTGCTAAGCCACAAAAATCTCCGTTCTCCTCCCAAAGAGGTGGTCAGAGAGAGGAGTGATGGGCAGAGCCAGGATCAGAGCTGCCTGCTGCCAGGGAATGGCAGGGAATGCCGGCACAGCCAGGAGAGGGTTAAATTTGATAACTCCACAGGCTAAAAGCCCTGCTCCTTTGAAAGGCAGGTTCCCCTGCTCAGTGGCACTTGGGGAGGAGAACGGCAGGGTCACAGTCTGATCATCCCTGGGGAGCAGCACAGTCGTAACAGAGCTGCTTTGTGGTGGGACTCGATGAGCTCAGAGATCTTTTCCAACCTAAAGCATTCCATGATTCCATGTTTTTGCAAGGACAGGGCCTGGACTGAGAGCTTTGCTCAGGATCAGGTGCCCACCAGGGGCTGGAGAGCCAGATTCTACATGAATGTGAACACAGAGCACGGCAAGAACAAGGTGGTTCAGCCCGGGAAAGAGAAGGATCCAGAGAGACCTTAGAGCTCCTCCCAGGGCCTAAAGGAGCTTCAGGAGAGCTGGAGAGGGACTGGGGACAAGGGATGGAGAGACAGGACACAGGGAATGGCTTCTCACTGCCAGAGGGCAGGGCTGGATGGGAGATTGGGAAGGAATTCCTGGCTGGGAGGGCGGGCAGGCCCTGGCAGAGGGTGCCCAGAGCAGCTGTGGCTGCCCCTGGATCCCTGGCAGTGCCCAAGGCCAGGCTGGACACTGGGGCTGGGAGCAGCCTGGGACAGGGGAAGGTGTCCCTGCTGTGGCAGGAGTGGCCCTGGGTGGGCTCTGAGGTCCCTCCAAACTCAGACAATTCTGGGATTCCCTGTTCATGCTCGTCCATCCTCCCTGAGCCCAGCCAAGGGACAGAGCTTGCAGGGTCCATTTTCCCAAGCAGCTGCTTGGCCACAGCCCTGGCAGGACCTGGGCACTTTGGTGCCCTGAGTCAGAGCCGCTTCCAGCCCCACCACCAGCCTGGGATAACCAGAGGCGCTGGATTTCTCCGACACTTTTCCCACTGAAATTGCCACTGCTATTGCACACAGCATATGACTAATGAGGGGCAATTAAAGCCCCGTTCCTCTTTCCCCTGCTGGCTGCAGTCACTCAGCGAGCCGAGGGGAGGCATACAAATGTGCCGCTTGGATTTGCTGTCATTTCACAGCCGGTTTCATCTGATGCGAAATGGGGAAGGCAGTAAAGAATCAAATCAGAAAAACCATTTAACCTCCAAGATTATGAGAGGATATATCACTCAAAATGCAGCACTTCCCAGATCCTCAGTTCAGCTGGAATCAGCCTGGCTGACTTGAATCCCAAAGACAGCCAGGCTGCAGACACACGGAGCTGGGACCTGACAGCGCAGGGAGCTGGAGATGGATGTTTAGTAAATGTAGCTTTCAATAGATATTCCCAGAAATTGGAAACATTTTGCAGTTATATCTCCAACAATCACAGTCTATTCTGTTCCATAACCGATACGAACGATTACTTGAGGAGATATAACAAATGCAAAATGTTTTAAAAATATATTTTGAGAGCGATAAAAGATGAATTACACAAACACAGCAAGAAAACCAAAAAGAGAAGGGCTGCTCTACAGGAAGCACAGCTGATCCCTTCCTGTGGAATTGATTTGGGAAAGGAAAAAGTGGGGATAAATTAAGCACTTCATTCTGTAAGTAAGTTTTAAGGTAATCTGATTACAACAGCTCCCACTAGCACCATTCCAGAGCAGCAAAGGATAAAATCAATAATGAACATCATTTCCATTTTGTTTAGTGGCTCTGTAATTCAGCCACGAGAATCTGCCTTTCACTCAGGGCTTGGCCAAGGGAGGGCCAGGACCACCCCAAGTGGGATTTCTCCAGGAATTGCTCATTTATTGCTGAACAGAGAACAGCACGGCCCCAAAGGTGATAGTCTGGTGTCATCTTTGGGGGAAAAGTGTAAAGCTTTTGGGATTTAGGGCTTGATCTGATGCTGCTGGAGATTTTGATAGCATTTGGTATTTAATGGTCATCTAACATCAGGCTGCCGCTGTCTTAATCAATCCTTGAATATTAAAATCTCAACCCAAACACTAATCCTTGTTCCCAGTTTAAACAGGGAAAGCAGAAAGGAAGTGGAACTCAAACTCGTGGTCCTACTCATCAGTGGCACAGGGAAAGGACACCAGGCTCTGGGGACATTATCTACAACTTTTCCCACCTGAATTTTCAGTCTCTGCTATAAAACAGTTTCATCCCACTGAAATCAGAGCGGTGCAAAACTTGTCGCAAGTCTACACCCAGCACTGCCACTGTCTACAGAGAAAAAACTTGTCCACAGTAATCCATGGTTCCAATGTCCATCTATTTCCATGCCCACACAGCTGCCCACATCTGGGCTGGAGGTACCTCACTGGAACAACACTCTCCGTATTTCTGAATATCCATTCCACCCTGGTACAACAAAATCCTACCAGGAGGGAGTAACTGCAAATCTGAAATCTGCCCCTGTTGGGGCAGAGCAGCCTGGCCTTGTTTGCCTCTGAGCCCCACTCCTGGTCCAGCTGCTGCTGGTGGTGCTGCAAGTGAGAGCAACAAAAAAGGAAAAAAAGGATTAATATTTTTCTTACAACAGTTGCAGATTTCCCTAATCCCGCATCCTCTGGGCCACCTTGAAGGTGCTGTGCGTTTGTCAGGGTGAAGCAGGCAGGGTCCATCCCATGGAGAAGCCCGAGCTGTCCCACAGTGCAGGAGCAGTGAGACCCTTCTGCAGCACTGAGGAGCAAATCCTTCACTTCCAGCTACAGAGAGGGAGTCTGCTCTGGACTCAGAGTAATCCCACGCTGAGCAGGAGCCAGGAGCTGCAAACGCTCCCTTTACACCCTGTCCTGACAACAAAGCTGGTGTTCAGGGGAGCTGCAGCAGCCTGGTTAGCCCGAGCATCCCTCAGCAGCGTTTCCAGAGCTCTGGATTCCACTCCAGGAAAGCCCTGGCAGCGTGGCTGGGAAATGACACGGCAGATTTTACACTCACAGCCACCCCGGAGTCGTCTCCTCCTGCGCCAGCCCAGGCTGGGACTCTGCAGCTGGAGAGATCAATCCAAGCACAGCTCCAGCAGTGCTGGGACCCTCTCCAAGCCAGGAGAGCATATCCCATCAGGATCCCACCGGGATCCCATCAGGATCCCATCAGTTCCTGCTGAATTCTCCTCTGGAGAGGGAGCAGACGCATGGATAACATCAGGAGGGGCTGAGCCTCAGCAAAGCCTCAGCCCCGGGGCAGAACACGAGTGAGCCCCAGGCCGGTTTGTTCCTCTGACATTGACAATTCTCAACACACAGGGGCAGGATGGATTTTACAGCCCACCTCAAGGGCATTTTCGAGGAAGCCTCCTCTGTAATCCCAGGAATAAGCAGAGACATCCCCATGTGCCACACCATGAATCACCGCAGTGTCCTTGGGCTTTGCCACTCTGTTTCCTGAGGGAAGAACAGAAGGCTTAACACAACCCTTCTGGTTTTGTTTTGGTTTTGTTTTTGTTTTTCTAAGGAGAAAATAACAACTGCTATTTTCACAATAAATGGAGATTTGTATAGAAAGCCATTTACTTGAACATGAAATATGTCCAGGTCACAGTAAAAGCCCATTTTTCCCAGATTCCATGTCTGTGTTCCACGGTTCCCACTCTCCCTTTTTACTGTCATTTCCCCCATTGAGAAAAACCGAGGGAGAAAAACAGCACAAAGACATTCTGCCCAGATTTAAAATCACAGTGCATTCAGAAGAGCACTCATTTTGTGAAAGGCAACTTTTCCCAGACAATTTTCCAACAGGAAGGACAGGAATATCTGCAGCAGGTTAAACACTCTTGGTGTTCCCAAGCTCTGCTTTATCACTGGGTTTGTGCTTGCTTCACCGCAGGCAATTTGGGTTCAAACCCAGACAACGGGGAAATCTAGAAACGACTTTTGGGGCAAGAACAGCTTGGAGAGCTGGATCTCTGAGACCTGCTGGGCTGCCCGAATCCCAGGAAATCCCACAGGGCTGGGAGCCCGGAAGGTTTGGAGAGGAAAGGGCCATGTGTGACAGCCCTGTGGGCACCCAGCACACGCAGATGTGCAGAGTCCTGAGGTGCTTTGGCTCCTGGCCATGTCCAACCCTCCAGGAGTGAGGATTCCCATGGGATCCTGCCCCATGGGAGGGGAAGGGAAGGGCTGTGTGACAGGAGAGCTGTCGGGAGGGACGGATCACAACAGGCAGCAATCTGGAGGCTGTAAAAATGAATGGGTTGTGTTTCACTGGGTTTGATGTGGTCGTATCATCTGTGAATTATCTCCCCAGCCATTTTTCCAGTTAGCCATTATTCTGTCAGGCCAAGGGCTGCCAATTCCAGCCCTCCCCACCATATGCACGGCTGTAAACCTTGAAAGCAGCTGTCTCCAAAGCAAGCCAGTTCGGGAAGAATAGGAAAACAAATTACATAAAAGCAGATTAACTTCTCTTTAACTTCCTTTAAAATATTTCTTCCCCACGGCCTCTGTAATCCCATTTTTTAAGGGAATTTGGTCTCTTTATTTGTTATTCTTATCGGTGTGACTTGAATTTAAAGCTTAATGCTTCATGTTTCTGCCCAGGGACCTGTTGTGATGATAATCCTCAGGCTTTTCCACGGTGGGAATGGCTCTTTGAGCGGTTTTCAGCCCCTTGCACTGATATTTCCCATGAGACAAAGACAGCCAGGGAATGCTTGGTGCCTTCAGCTGAAGCTCCTTGGCGGACAGCAGCAATTTCTGGATGTTCTTGGGGGGTTTTATTGTTTTCTCTTTTAGCTTTGGACTTCTTGGAGATGCTGCACTCACCTGCCCAGAGAAACTATTCCTGGAGCGGTAGGGAGGTGCCACCAGGCACGGGAAGGAACTGGGGATTTGCTGTGAGGTTGGGGAGGGAAGGAGCCCAGAGCAGCTGTGGCTGCCCCTGGATCCCTGGCAGTGCCCAAGGCCAGGCTGGACACTGGGGCTGGGAGCACCTGGGGCAGTGGGAGGTGTCCCTGCCATGGCAGAGGGTGGAACTGGATGAGTTTTAAGGTCCCCTCCAACTAAAATCAAAGTGGGATGCTGCGATCCCAGTTCACAGATGGGCAGCCGAGGCACCAAACGGGCACCAGGGGCCTGAAGGAGCAGGATCAGCCCCGTGTGGTGCCCAAGGGCAGCCTGACCACCTTTGGCTGCTGTTCCACGGCCAAAATCCCACTGGGAAGGGCTCTGCACAGCCCAGGAGTCCTGAGCAGGGAGCCAGGAACCTGCCCCGGGAAAATCGCCGGCGGCGTGGGAGCAGAGGCAGATTGGTCCCTTGGGGACAGCAGGAGATCAGAGAATTAAAGCTGAATGAGCTCCCTGTGCCCTCTGCAATTAAAGGGAACTTGAAAGAGTTTCAATTTGGTGATATCATTAATTTCCCCTTCTCCTCCTCGCTCCCACTGCAGTTCAGAAGAGTCCTCCACTGTTTATTGACTGAGTGATGAAAGGCTGCGCTGAAGAGACCCAAGAAAAGGAAAGTTTGAAAAGTTTTCAGCCCTTTCATCAGTTCTTTAAACAATGTTCAGAAAAACATGAGAGACGGGCTGTGCTTGAGAGAAATATTGTAATGAAAGCTGCATGCAGTGGGCTTTGCTGTCCAAATGTGACTCGAATACTCGCAGCCCGATGTCGTGTGAAGATTTACTTGGCAATTTTGCCACAAACAAGGCCGTTAAAAAACACATTTATACTTACCCAGCTCTTTCCCTTATTTGCCAAGGAAAAAAACTGCCTTGGTGCACCAGCCAGGTAGGAAATGCTGCATGTAAGAGTTTAAAAATAAATGTACATGGACATGGGTATGGCAGGAATGCAGGGACCTCAGGGAGCGTGGATTGTATGTGTCGCCTCCAAAATAAAACCTGCTGCAGAGCACCCCACACTCCAAAAATTTCTGCAGATTTCTGCCCTGTGTTTCTTCTCCAGTAACTCCTTGCACTCCTGTCCTGTAGCAGGAAGGAAACAGAGTCTTGATCACCCCTAGGATGCTCCTGTAGGGGATGGGAGCAGCAGAGGGATGGGGTTCCACACCTACAGCCCAACTGGTGCAAAATGTCCTTGCCAAGTCTCATTTTCCACAAAAATCACAGAATGCTGGAATGGTTTGGGTTGGGAGGGACCTTAAAGATCACCCAGTTCCAACCCCCTGCCAGGAACTAAAAGGATGGCTGGGATCTGTGGCACAGGAAGGGTTAACATGGGAATCCAATTAAAAAGAAATCCTAATTATTTCAGCAATCAAAAGCAGTGACTCACCTTATGAGGGAGCCAACAGATGCCATCAGCACAGACATTTTCCTTGTTTATTTTCTTGTCTTCTCAGACTGGGAGGAGAACGTGGGGGATCCCATTCCTGGCCATCTGGCATTGGTGTGAAAAATACAGTGCGAGATACTCCACAGTTGTCTCAGCAACTCCCTTCTGGATGACAAATTCCCATGTTCTCATGGCAGCTTTGGTTTTTTTCCAGGCTCTGCCCACCCATGAAAACAACCCCAGGAGATCTGTCCATTTACAACCCCAGCCTCCATCAGCCCATGCTTAGGAGCCTGATGAAAACCAGGCGTGCAGCGAATAACTTTTGGTCAGAAGTGAGAATTTTAAGCGCTGGGGTCACCGGGGGTGAGGCTGGTGCTGACCGTGGGCTCCCTGAGGGCTCCCCTGTGGGACCCAAGTGCTGGCAGGTGATGCTGTGCCCACACCGCTCCTCAGGGACGAGCCCAGGCTTGGCTGGCAGTGCTGCATTTTTGCACCTTCCCCGGCACTGCAGATTTGTCCCGAGGGTGGTGTAAGCACATTGTTACCCCGCTCTCCGCAGAGAGCAGGCCATGAGAGCTGAGTGACCGAGGTCGGCCTGGGGTGACACTTCAGGCACCTGCAGCTGCCTCCACTCCGCTCTGCATTCATCTCAGAAAGACTCAAACATGAAAAGAAGCTCCCATCCCAATTTCCTTCTCCTTGTCTCCCTCAGAGCTGCTCCGTGAGTCGCCCCGGACGCCGCGGCACCACGGAGGCAGCTGAGGGAGCCTGAGGAGCTCTGCGTGCCCAGGAACTGTCTCCTAGCAATAGGCAAGATGTAAAAGCCTCAAAATAACTCCTCCTCCCGTTTCTTGTTGGTGACTCACGCCGTACAACGCGGGCTTGGGGGTTTTGTTAGGATTTTTTGCCCTCGCTTTCTTACAGCGAACCCGCTCGTCCCGCACGTGTGGGGTGGAATGAGGCTCAGCAAAGCCTCAAAGATTGTAAAAAAAAGACTACTTTAAGAAATGGAAATTCTTTAAGGCAGAATACAACGGGCACAGGTGCTGCCTGAATCTGAGAACCCAGGAACATCCCAGGTGTTCACACAACCTGGTGCAGCTCACAGCCTGCTGACTGACACACGAGAAGCAGCTCTGGCTGCTGTGATGATTTGCAGTTACGAGGTATTTTGCACAACCTGAGCAGCGAAACCACCAACGCTGCTCGCTGTGTCCCACCAACACTCGGTGGATGCTTTGCAAAACAGAGGGGAAGTGGTTTTGGATGTGCTTAGTGCCTGGAAACTGGGAATGAGCACATTCAAGGTGATCGAGTGATGCAGTCTGAAATGACGTGTGGTGGTGGTGTCTGGCCTGACAGGGGTTTTAGCAGCAGTGCTGAATGAAAAAGGAGCAGGTTTCCTGTTCTGCTGTTGGATTTACACCATCCCACTGCCAAGCTGTCATGAAGGACTGTGGAATTGTCCAGGACAGAAATAATTATTTAAAAATCAAACTCATGCAGCTAAATGGCCAGATCTCAGTCCCAGAAGTATCTAGACATCTTTCTAAGCTCCCCCCACCCCCCTCCCCAATTATTTTCTTATCTTTTTCTTTTCCTGAATAATCCTCACCCTCTACTTCTGATTGAAAAATGCCTAAAAATAGTTATGGAGAAGAACTCTAATGAATTATGCAATGGACATATGCTCTCACATCAAATCTTGGTGTTTACTGTATCTGATGTCATGCAGAAGATTGAAGGCTGGGACTGTGCTGGGAATGGTCCCAGCTCTGCAGTGGGATTCTAGGTCACTTCCCTCCATCTCTGCTCCGGCGTGGGAGCACCTGGGAGAGCAGATGGCTGGACAATGGAGCTGTGGCTGGTGGTTTAATTTCCCTGGATTAAGGAGCAAGCACTGTGCAAGGAGTTTGATTTGCTAAAGATGCAGCAGCCACCCTGGCACGGGAAAACCTTCCCCAGCTCCGAGGCTGAGCCGCCTTCTCACAGAGCTTCTGGCAGCACTGCAGATCTCCAGGCAACTCGTCCGCCAGTCACTTCCCAGTTATTGCCATTTTTATTGCTTATCTCTAAGAAATATCCAGCCAAAAAAAAAAAAGAGACAATTTAAAATCTACCTTCCAGCCACGCAAAGCGTGAAGCGCCTCAACCCGAGGTGACTGTAGAAAAGGGGAGAACAAAGATCTTTCACCTGGTTTGTAATTCCTTCTGACTGCTGCTCCTCCCCATGGTGAATGGGCAGGTTTTGGAGCTGCTGGCTCCAAACCAAGGCTGCTTCCAGAACGTCTTCATCCAGCACGGCCCGATCTGGGGAACACGGTGCCAACCTGCAGCTGCCTCCCCTGCTCTGCCCCAGGTGAGCTGGCCACCAGCCACCCCAGCAGCTCCTGCCTCCCACACTGCTCAAAAACGCAGCTGGAGCTCCTCAGGAAGTCACAGCTGGCAGCACCAAGCCCTAGGAGCTCTTAATCACAACAGCCATCTCCCACCAGGAGTTTTTGAGGCTGAACTTGGACAAATCTTGTCCCGAGCAGTAAATAAAGAATGACGCATCATCCTGGAAAAAGAATTGCTAACCTTAACGGCTTCAATCCGACAGGAGTTAATTAACCACCGGCCAAAAACACCAACTATTTCAGAGATGGATACATGGGGGTAAATTGATTCCAAGTATAACTCTATTCCCTTCCACAGAAATCCATTCGGAGTGGATTTAGCCCAGCGTGGGTGCACAACACATCACTACAAACTCATCCCTGAACCACATGGACAGATGTGAAGATTACCACGAGGGGTCTGAGATTTAGAATTCATAAATGAATTTCTTGTCCCTCTTTAGAGGGGCATAGCAGGATTATGTGGAGAAAATGACACATTCTTGTATTGAATTTTAGTTAGGAGCAGCTTCGAGATAAAATTAACCAGAGCAGTGAACGGATTATAATAAAACAACACTGATACTAAAATAAAAAGGGAATTACTCTTTTACTTTCACACCTATCAAATTTAGAGGAAGAAAAAACCCTACAGTAGCACTGTGTGTATTATCAGGACAGTCAATGAGACATGAAACAAGGACGAACTCCATTTGCCTGGGCAAAAAGCCCAGTTTGGAAGTAATTGCTGTAGTGGTGTAGCAGCTGCAGATATAGCCAGATCAAATCCAAAGATCAAACGCTTATTTCATTTTGATAAAAGTCATTAAACCACAAATCAACTTACTCTGGAGTACAGTCAGGAAATAACTCTGTATATACCATCTGCACATAACTCTCCCCTAATAAATTAAAGCAGCGGCAGCAGATTTCTTTTGTGAAATCCTCAAAGTTATATTTCATTAAGTATCAGCATTTCTCATTTGGATTTTATTTAGCAGATAAGCCCCTGCACCACGTCTGGGAGCAGGGCAGAGGGTTTCTGGGCTGGGTGGGTGTGCTGGGGCAGCTCAGGGCCAGGCTCTGAGCTCCACTCAGCCCTTCTGCCTCTGGGCCTCCAGGCGACACAGTCCTGAAATATTCTTCTGAAAACTAATATAAGGGCACAACTGTCGGATTTTTTTTCTAACAAAACCCCATCAGTTTGAATTCCTAGATATGAATGGATTCCCTGTCTGTGCTGAGCCTGGAGACGTTCTTACTTCAAGCCAAACTTTTCCAATATGAAGCAGGAAGGAAGGGAGTCAGTCCCTCGTCAGGAGAAAGAGGCAAAGTCAGGCTACCACAGGTGATGATATGAATAATGACATTTATGCTGCAGGAATTTAATTAGACTGAGAAAGAATTTGTAGTAAAGATGTCACAATAACTCAAGACAAAATGAAAATCAGTCCAAAGACGTTCAGTCCCTAATTAGTTTGGGAATAGTAGATTAAAGATAAACTTAGAAAAATTGGTGGAGTGACTGGCTATTAGGGGCCACGAGAACAGAGGATGTCACCTTAGATTTTTCATTTTTTGATGCTTTTTGAGAGGACCAAGTGCAGAAAAGAAAATCTAAAATCCAGGACCTGATTTCTTTCCTCAAGAGATCAAACGTTTTTGCTTTTAATAAACCCAACGACAACCACAAGCCTTGGTTGTTGACACTGATTTTTTTTTCCTGAAATAATGAGCTGCGTGACACCTTGGTTATATATGGAAAACAGCAACTCTGTGTACAGACAACATTCAATTTCTGTGTACTGCTGTTTGAAAAGCAAGAGAAAAAAGGTCTTTCTGATCATCCACAATGAGTTATTTTCTCAGTGCTGGCTTGTTCTGTGCAAGACAAATGAAAGAAATAACAAAGCAGGATGTTCACAAAAGGACCAGGAAGATTTTTGAGCTGGGTGATTGATCTGGATGTGTTCACATTTAGGCAGGAAGAAAAGGAATTTATGCAAAAAACATTTTCCAGTCGCCACTAAATGGATTTTAAAGCTTTGTGATCCTGGTGGAGCTTTTCCAGCCCCCATGTCCTACCTGGCTTCGGGGTGCTGATGCCTCCGTATCAGGGGCTGTTTTCATCCCCCTCCAGTGCCAGCAGCAAATTCCTGCCGACTTCCAGCTCTCAGCTCCCAACACAGCCATGGAATCATGGAATGCTTGGGTTGGAAGGGTCCTGAAAGGTCATGTCATTCCAACCCCCTGCCACCTCCCACTAGACCACGTTGCTCCAAGCCCCATCCAGCCTGGCCTTGAGCACTTCCAATATACTGACCGAGCAAAAATAAAAGTCACCGGCTTGGGTCGTTCAGAACCCCTCATTTTCCGTTGCTATTAAAGGAAAAGACCTGAAGGAGGAAGCGGGTTCACGTGACTGAAATCCTGGGAAGAGGCCATCCTGGCCAGGGGATTGATTATCTGTCCAATATCTCCCTGGCTCTCTGAATCCTCCCTAATTCCCATGAATTCTCTCCCTGACTTAGGCAGAAAAGCAAGTCAGGCAAATGATCCATCCTTCATCCTCCAGAGGAATTTAACTGGAACAGAAAGCAAAACAAAACAGAGAAAAGACAATGGTGCCCTGTCTGCCTGGCTTGGAGGAGGGATGTCACCCCTGCATCCCACAGGTTGTTAAATCTATCACACAGTGCATCTTCTTCTATTTTATCCCAAGTGGAACAGACCCAGCCAATCAGGGAAACTCAAAATTAGGAAGAAAATACATTTAGTAGGAAAAATGTATCATTGTAAGCATGCTAACAGCACTAACAGAGGCTGTTTTGTATTGCCATTCAACTATATCCCTGCTTGAAATAATTCCTTCAAACGCCACCTAAAACATGAATGTAGCGAACAAAGGAAAGCAGCTATCCAAAATCTGCATCCCAAGTGCTTGATTTGCTGGGTTACTTTTTATTATGAATTCCATGCAACCCTGTCAATCCTCATTTCCCCCCTAAGGAAATTCCCATGGCCGTGCCAGAGCCCTGTCCCGGAGAACACCCTCAGCGCCTCACCACCACGAACCCACGGTGCTTTCAATAAAATCCTGTGCTCTGGAGCTGCCTGTCTTCAAAAACTCCTCTCTCTGACCTTCGTCAAGGGCAGGGCTGTTCTCCCCTCTGCAGGGCGGTGTGAAATGCTGCTCTCAGCCTTGCAGGGCATATGGTGCTCCCCGTGCCGTGCCCGGTGCCACGGCCTCGGGCTGGCTGTGCAGGTGCAGCGCAGGCTGCTGCTCTGCTGCTGACTCCTGCTCGTTAGTCACCCTCCACACTCCTCTCCTCGGCTCCAGTCATGCTGTTCTCCTCTTTGCTGGGTTGCTAAACCGAAGGAGGAAACGCATCCTTCAAAATGTTCAGTCTGTCAGGCTTTCCTTCCGACTTTCTGCGGGGTCATAGGCTGGTTGGGCTTTTCAAGTCATCTAATCAACACCCCAAATAGGTCAGAATAGGTTTTTTCGCCTTTATCTCAACATTTTTTATTATGAAAGAGAAATAAATTACATTACACACATCAGCAGGCTGAAAGCCTGCTCGAATTTTTGAGTCCAATTCCCACAGCCGGGGAGAGGGGGGATTTTTGTCTCACCAGCACATGAGACTGATGGCACCTCCTTTAAATCTCCCTTTGCTTGGTTCCTCTATTAGAGCAGGAGAGATTTCAGAGTGAGGAGTGGGAGGGTAACCTGTGGGAGGTTACACCCACCTTGTCCAGGTCAGGGCTCCTCAGCAGCCCCCTGACACTGCCCCAGCAGCGGCACCAGGGGATGGGATGTGCAGGAAGCTCAGCAGGATGGAGGAAAACACAATTCTTGCACGGGGAGTAGGCAGGGAAGAGGGCAACCACAGCAGATGGCAGAGCTGAAGCAGCACCCAGTGGCTCGTGCTGCATGACAAGCTGTCAGCATCTCCGGGAACAACAACCCTATAATTACACACATCCCTCACTCCGCGCCTCCCTGCATGGAGAATCCCCCTCCACAGCCCCCAGAGGATCTCAGGCACAAAAAAGAAGGGTGTCACGCTGATGCCATCATGGCCTTACCTAAAAACAGAGGCCAGGCAGAATTCAGGGAATGAAAAGCTGTTCTATTTTTTTTTTTTGAAGGACATTCAGATACATTTAGGGCAGACAAAGCCCCTCAGGGGCTACAACCGAAATGGTCATGGGTTTTCACACTTTAATAAGTTTGGTTTTCACATTTTTATAAGCTTGGCCATTTGCATTTTGGGGGTTCATCTCCTAATTACAGCTTCAGGTAATGAAGTCATTTACCCCAAATTTGCTGCCCCAACTCACTTTTGTTCACACCTCTCAGGCCTGAGGCAGTGAGAGGTCCTTGATTGCCAGGCCTGGGGAGGAATTGTTGTGTCTGCCCAAAATGGGCAAGCAGCAGCTCACACTGTGTGTGGGGTTTGGAGTTACACACTAAGAACTGCAGGGTTACAAATACATGAAAAAGATAAAAACTAAAATCCTAAGGCATCAACACCAGCAAGGTGCACTGGGCGAGCCTCTGAGAGGGGAGAGGGGATTGTGCTGTGCTGGGCCAGGCCAGCCCTGGCCCCATCCCTGCCGGGATCAGAGGACACTCGGGGCTCTCCCTGCCCCGACACCTCCCTCACCACATCACATCACATCACTCAGCCAACACCGAGAGCATCTCTGAAAGCCCAGCACACACAAAGCTTGTTTTTATGTCAAGGTCCAAGTCAGAGCAGAGAGTTTAGACTTTACTCTCTTTAAGGTCTATAAAATTAATTACTGGCCACTTGACAAAGTAAATAGACCCTATAATAAGGTTTCTAAAAATGCAATTGCTGTACTTTGTTGAATTACATTTGTACACAGTAGGAAGTTCTTCCCTGCCTTACACCTCCCTTAATGCCCTCCTCAGTGAGTATAAGGCTGCCAGAATTTAACCTCTAATATAAAAGTGGCATGCACTTATTTCCCTGGGGAACTGACCCAATCCAGAGCATGGCCTATTTATAGCACTTTCAAAAATAAATCATGAGGCAAGAGGGTAGAAAGGCTGTTAGGAAAGGCTATATAGTTGTTGATAAAACTATGCAAAGAGGTAATATAGCTGTGTGTTCCCATCCAAAGTTGCTTTCAGTGGGCGTTGTAAATTTTAAATTGTTACTAAAACTGTGTAACTCAGAACTAAAGAGATCCCAGAATTGTCTGGGTGGGAAGGGACCTTAGAAATGGTCCAGTTCCATCCCTGCCATGGGCAGGGACTTCCCACTATCCCAGGCTGCTCCAAACCCTGTCCAGCCTGGCCTGGGACATTCCAGAGATCCAGGGACAGCCACAGCTGCTCTGGGCACCCTGTGCCAGGGCTGCCCTCCCTCCCAGGGAACAATTCCTGCCCAATATCCATTCCCCATTGTCCTGCCACTCCATGCCCCGGTAAAATGCTGCACAGGCAGACAAACCTCCCTGCTGGACCCTCTCCAGTCCAGCCCTGAACACTGCCCCATTTTTTGCAGCCCTGCCGCAGGACGGTGATGGTGCGTTGGCTCCCAGACAGCTGAGACGAGAGCAGGGATGTTTCCCAGCTCAGAGCTGTGAGGCAGCATTAGGAGGATGGGGACACACTCTGCGTCTGTGCCAGCAGCCCTGGAGAAGTCCCTGTAGGAGGGAAGGAGCTGGCTCACTCCACACCAGCACGGACAGGCAGACGGCTGCGACTGGCAGCAAACAACGGAGTGAAGTTATTTGGCAACACAGATGGGCCCTGAGTCATTCCTTGGGTCTGTCTCCAAGCACAGTGTGACAGCCAGAGCTACAGTCAGGTTTTGGAAGCGCTTGGCAAGGAGCAGACAGTGATAAATGTGCCAGATATCCTCTGACCTTCTAACTGTCCCGTTTTCCCATGGCTTTGTCCTGCCTGTGGCTGCAGTTGCCATCAGCCGAGCACACAGCACAGCACGGCAGCCCCAGACACCACTTCAGCTACTGGTCTGGAGAGGTTTTATTCCAAAAAATCCAGGATACTTGAGGAAAGCTCTCTTTGAGCTGACTCACTGGATGATCATTCAGAATCACATCCGCATTTGGCCCGGGAGCGGGGAGGAAAGATTATAAATTCCCCATCTCTGATTCTCCTGAGCACGGATTTCCATGCATTCATCACCTGCCCGTGGCGCTGCTCTGGCCCTGCCCCACTGCAGCTGCCAAGCGCAGGAGAAGCCGATCACAGGGAATGTTTGCCCGTGGGGAAGCATCCCAGCGTGGGCAGCCGCTCACGGGGGACTCGCGCTGGGGGCAGCCAGGAGGGAAGAGACATCCTTTCAAAGAGAACCACGATCCTTTCATTCTCCCCGTGTTTTTCTGGGGAGCTGCGAGCCTTTGGCCCCTTTCACTCTCCCCTGCTGACTTTTATCAGCAGACAGAGCCAGGCAGGAGCGACACTGGGGCACAGCAGCGTCTCCGCGCCAGCAAAGCAGGACTCAAAGTCACGGCGCTGACTTCCTGTGATGAAATATTGATCCAAACCCCTGTCACGCAAGAAGAAGTTTTAAATCACCCTGGTTTTGTGTACAAATCTTCTTTCTTTTCAACTGCAGCCCGGCGCTGCTGGATCACTTTTCTATGTTACATGTGAGGAAAACTGACTTTTAAAAAAAAAGGCAAATATACCTTGTGAGGAATTTCAAAACAAATTATTGTTTTCAGCTTGAAATTTTAAAAATTCATTGTCATTTTCAGCAGCAGTGAAACAAAAGGAATTTCTTTTTCTTATTCTGTAGACATTATAACTTATCAATCCTTTCTTCTTTATCCTTTGGCAAAAAAAGACAAAATAAACTGGAAGAAGAATTTTCTTGCAGCAAAGTTACCCAAAACCATGATCAATGTTGTTCCAAGCAGGAAAATCTGAAGGAATCAAAGGCTTCATGAAACATTCATAGGAACAATATGCTGACAAATAGTTTTTCAGTCAAAACTTTTCCTTGGCTTTACTTAGCATGGCCTGTGTGAGTTCAAGAACTCGTTTCTGGAGCAGCAGAAGGCCAGAGGGGTTTAGCTCATCTAGCCGGGTTTTTTTCCAAACAAAGTCCACAAAATCCCTGGGTGTCACTTGATGGAGCTACATAAACTCTCTGCTTCTCTTGGATTACTGACTCAAATCCCATCCCAGGCCCACGGAGGTTCCTGAGCTGGAGGACAACAGGCAGTAGCTGCTCAGCCTCCAGGTATCCGTGAGAAATCCCTCCATAACCAGAAATCCCATTTGGAGCCAGCCCAGTACATCCAGCCAAGGCTCCAACCTTGTCCCCCTCTGCTGCACAGACCTTCCAAACCTGGGTTTTGCTCCACATCTACTGGTTTGATGAATTGTGAAATGATTGCGTGCTGATCATTAGAAAAACTTGCCGAAACAAGATAAAAATTGGGATGAAAGGAATCAGGTGGCATCCCAGGAGCCATCAGTAATTATTTGGTACCTAATGAATGACACAATTCGCTTGTTGACCTTGTCAATCTATGCAGAGTTCTAACTAATTAATAAAAAACTGAAACTGCCAAGGGTCTGAGATGTTTTTGGTCGGCTTTGACCCAGAGCGGCACCTACACTCACCCTGGCACATCGTCAGAGCTCAGTGACACAGGGCTGGAGGCACCACGACACAAAATTCTGCTCAGATGAACTTGGCAAGATTCTGGGAACAAAATATCACAGCCTGAAGCTGTGCCACCTTGCTGGGATAACATCCAATGTCCCCTGCCCAGCTCCATAAAGCGGGGTGATGAGTGAGGAGCACCTGGCTGGCCCAGGCAGGGCTCTGCTGTCACCTGGGCAGGGCCACGCCAAGTCCCGCACCAGGAAGGGACACCTGGCCTTTGCAGGAGTGGCAAAACCCAAGGGACAGATAAAATAGGACAGTGAAAATCGTTCCTGGTGCTGCTGTGGGAGGTTTTCAGTCGCGGCTTTTTGCGGTGTGAGGATTGCTCAGACTCAAGAGCTCTTTGGGGCTCTTCAGGAATAAATGAAAACCTCTGAAAGCTTCCAAGGTGTTTCAAGTGAGCAAAATTGGGTGTGCAACTACACCCTTGAGCCTGGAATCAAGTGGAGACAAAGGGTGGCCGGAGGGGAAGTCACCTTCCACAGAGAATGTACTCACTTCTTCCCTTGAGCTCTCTCTTTCTCAATTCCACCTTTTATTGACAGATGCAAAGTAAGACTAATGAACTATTGATAACCCTGGCACAAAGGATTATTAGACAAAGCAATTTCATTTGGGGGGCATTGATTTATATGTCACAACCAGAGTACAAATGAAAATGGTAGTTAGGAAGGATGAAGTTGAATGCCAAACAGGTGGGCATCCTGTTTGTTCCTAAAGCCTGCCTTAAATGCGCTTAGACACATTTACCTGTACCTCTGGATAGCCTATATAAATAAAGACATGGCCACAGATTTTCTAGTAATTAATGGTATTTGGAGAGAAACCTGGAGCAATCCAAATGTTAAAACAGGGCTGATGTTTTGAAGGGCCTGAACCTTGACAGGACATCAGACTGAGCAGCTGAGTTTGAACCAGGGATCCCCAAAGACGCACCAAAGAGATGTCCAGGCAGAGGGAATCCACAGGTAAAAACAGGTGAAAAGAAGGGGTTTGTCCTAAAACAGCTCAGGAAAAGTCTGCAATGTGCCTGAGATGGAGAGGCTGGGGCAGGAGGATGGGTTTCACCACGGCACACTGCACTGCCCTGTCGGAGAGCTGCGGCCCTGCCAGAGCCATGGACCTGCTGCTCCGCATCTGCGAGAAAATAACTCTGGGCCCAAGGTCCAGGCAGACACTGCTGCCAAATTTTAATTCTCATTGTCTGTGGCGTTCACCTGACGTTTAATGTCATGCCAACTGCCGCGTTGTTGTGAAACCAGGAGTGAGACTTGTCCTCTTTTGGTGAAATCAAAAGGAAATTTCTAAGTCTAAGACATAGACACCTGATTTTGTGGGCTACACTGGGGCAGCCGGCCCCCATTTCTGTCTTTAAAAGCTCTCTCCAACTCTCCTGGTGAGTAATCAATCTCTTAAAAGGCACTGCCCTGGCCTCTCCCCCAGCACGAGGAATCCCTCCAGATTCCAAACTCAGATGAAACAACAGAAGGGCAGTGCCCAGGTGATCTGACAGTGCTAAGGCAAAACCAATCCCCAGGATTTCCAGAAGGCTGCTCCACTTGTGGTTTCGGTCTGGAAAATGGTAAAATAAAACTGAACTTTAATGAACTTTCAGAGGAAAAAGTTTTCTTTGTTTTAATACAAGCCACAACAAAAAGACATTGCCCTACCTCAGGCTCCGACTCTCAAGCCCCATCTCTGATACTCCAGGGATTAAATTATTTTCTGGAAGCCAACTCATTCCCACCATTATTACTGCTATAAAGCTGTGAGGTTTTTTTGCTGCCCCCTCTCCTATTCTTTTTTCCAGGGCTAGAAACAGATTGAACTGGCACTTCAGGATGCTGAGCTGCAGCTTCAGTTGAGCTCTGTGCTTCACAGAGATTTATCAAAAACGACAAGACTCAACATCTAGGAGATGTCTTGTAGTGCCCGGGAGCTCAGAGAAGATGCAGCAGTTACAACAGTAACCAGAGAGAAATGAGAAAAGTGATAGAAAAAGAAACACGTGGTGCTTGAAAAGCAAAGCTCTGGCAGGAACGGGCACTTGTGCTGGTCAGCACTGGCCATTAGTGAGCAAAGAATCACTGCCTGCCTCCTCCAAATGAAAACCCAGGGAAATCAGCCCTTCATTTCAGCCAGAAACTTCCTGGCAGGTACCTGTCCGAGCCCACAGGCTGCAGAGGTTCTCCCCTCTTCCATTTGCAGGCAGTGTGGAATTGGGTGGAAGTGAGGAGCGTCTGTCTGTGATCGCTTCCTCTGAGCTGAGCCATCCCTGGAATAAAACACAACATTCCTCAGGTGCGTTCTCTTCTTCACCCACGTGCTTGCAAGGCCAGTTATATGTGAAAAAGGCTAAGGAAAAAGGGGAATAGCTGGGCAGTAAAAGTGTATGAAAATCATATAAGTGTGTATAAAATCATCTCCCGGGCATGATGAGCCTTTTCCTGGATAACTCAGCAAACCTGAGCAAACACTGGTGGCTGAGAAACACCGGACTCCACCATTCCCACTACAATGGGATTGAGGTGGATGGAGGCACTGATGGAGACTGGATCCAACCGTGCAGAAGCAGCAGCATCCTTTCAGTGTTCAGAGCAGGACCGGGAGATAAAACAGAGAGAAAAAATACCTGGGGCTGTTTCCAAGCCCTGCAGTGGGTCGGGCAGGTCTTTGCAGAGAGGAATTAGAGCTAGGGACAGGGGCAGTGAGGGAAACCTCAGCAAGAAATGAGCACACCCAGGTTTCTCCTCACAAATAACGAGTCTAACAAACACCTGCAAGAGACATCACTGCCAGACGATAAGTTTGCATCACAAAAAGGGATCTGAAAAAGAAACTTCCACAGTGAAAGAGTCAGGGAGGAAGTTGTAGGTCTCCTAATTCCTTTACAGAGGTCAAAGGCAACTTCCTCTAGGAAGAAACAACGCACCAACCACGCTGCCCTCCCCTCCATGAGCCAGGACCTTCTGTAGAGGTGTGGAAAGAGCCTGAGGGAGTTAGGTTAATCCAGGCAGGAGGAAAATGGAAATAACTCCCACAAGACCATTGGGAAAACTTAATCCAATCTTCTCTTGTGAAGCAGATATTATTCCCCTTTTACTTGCCTTCTGTGGTGATAAAGTGCAGACAAAGGAGATAAGGGACTCGCACACCTCACATTTCACCACTCACAGTAAATACACTCCTCGCTTTCGCTTATCTTCCAGCCTGGTATGGATTTCCTTTTAGCAACCTCCTGAATTACAATCAAATTATACTTTCAGGGCCATTGAATTGCATGGCTTGCAATACCTTAATGGGTTCTGTTCTGGCTGCTCAGGAAGGGCTTGTAATCCCCATCCTCTTCCGTGTTTCAGGGAGCCTTAAGGACGTGTTTCAGTGCCAGGCAGAACAGCCCAGGCCTTCACTCTCCAGCGCAAGTGCCACACAGACAGTGCACGGGCAAGTGAACCTGGAGGAAAAATGTTCATAGTGAATGTTTCTTCCTGTGCCTTGCAGTGGCAGCCAGGGTTTGGGTGGCACAGTAATTCCAAAGCTCTCTCAGACATGAGTTCAGTGTGGTTTAATGGCACAGTCGGCACACCAGGTGCCGGCTGCTCTGCAAAATATTTGAAAATAAATGGAAATTTTAACGCCCAGAAATGGTGCAGAGCGCCACATTCCTCCTGAGAGCTTATCTCTTAGATGGGCTTTTATCCTGCAATAAAGAAGTTGTTGCTTTGTTAGTTATGGGCTCTGCAGCAAACGAAACTCAGAGTGTGGTCGGGAGTTTTGCTGGGCTCAAAATCAATTTTTGAATTATACAAACATTTAGGTAATGGAAACAGAGGGAAAAAAACCACAGTCTGAAAGTCTAGAGAGATCTCTTTTTCTGGGGAGGATCTGGAAGGATCTCAGGGGCGCAAAGTGCCCCTCCCGCACCTGCCAGGGCAGGTCCCAGAGCCGCTGCCCCAAACCATCCCCAGGGAATCCCTCCGGATCACCCAGGCCATAAATGCACAGCGGAGAAGGGGGGACGCTCTGGGGGAAGAACATATGTGCCTTCAAGGGGGAAAGAATAAAAAGATCGTGGGAAACAACAAAGCCTGAGGTGTGGGGCTGTGCCACTTCCCGGGGACAGTGGGGACCTTCCACCTGCCAGCACCGTGACCTTGTGAAGCCGCCAGCCCGCGGCACTCGATGCTTCCCAGCTAAATCAGCAGGTTCACTGAGAAAAACTGCTCACTGGAGATAATCAGGGCAGGAACTGCCTCTGTCTGCAGTGAATGGGTGGGAGATAAAAAATCTCCCTCCTGCCTTTATTCATCTCGCTGTTTGTAAAACCTTATCATGCTTTTTTGGTTTTTTTATTTTCCAATTGTATTCCCAATAAGCCGCCAGGTAAGAAATAGCGTTTGCCAGCCCTGAAGAGGAGTAATCTTTGTTGGCAACATTTCTCAGGGAAGAAAACTGTTCAAATAAGATGTGGGAGGAAATTTCCCCCTCAGACAATTCGAGGAGCTGTCGACAGGCAGCAGATGAAGGGTGGGGAGCGCTGGATGCCGCGGGCCGTGCAGGGAGCGCAGGCAATGGCTTCAGCAGCTCTGGGCTCAGATGGAAAATTAATTTCTTTCTGAGGGGATCCGGAGTGCTTTTCATGCTGTCCTTTCTTTTAAACACTCGGTGATTCAACTTTGGTGGGCGCAGGGAGGGGTGAGAAGCCAGTCACTACAGGAGGGAGCTCTCCAAAGCTGCCCCTGCTCCTGAAGCAGCTGTGGGGTCACCGTGACCCTTCCAACATCTGTGCTTGACCACAACATTCACCCTCTCTGCCCTTCACTTGGAGCAGGAATCAACCTCCACGAATCAGGAGCTGGTTAAGGCAGACAGCAGGATTTCTGCTGGCAAATTCGGGCTGGAATGAGGTGACCTCTAAGGTCCCTTCCCACCCACCCCATTCCATCGTCCCATGATAACTTTGCGCTGTTTTTCCCCAGCATTAATATTTCTGGTGACAAAACAAACTGTGGCAGATGTGTTCCACCTTAAAACAGACATGCTGCCTTAACAAGAAGAGAAAAAAATGGATGAATATGAAAATAGGCATCATGAATATTCAGATATATTTGCAAATTAAGAGACTTCAACTGTGTCCTTGTCCTTTGTGCGTTTTCCACAAATATTGAAAGGGGAACTCTCCTGGGAGAAGCGTTCATCAGCACAGCAAGTTTTGAAGAAGGAACCCAGTCAATCTACAGCAAATATGCACAACATGAATATTGTGGTGTATTCACAGGAGAAAGATGATTCTGGGAACCTCCAATTAGGCAGCAGCAGCTTTTCCTACGGTCTTGGGAAAGAACTAAAGAAAAAAGCTTACTCTGATAAATTTTTCAGCACAGATTTTTGAAATGGGAAATACAAACATGAGGAAAAGACAAACTTCGCCCATGAATTATTCCCTCAGAATTGTGAGGGGGTGAATGCCCCCTCGAGCCAGGCTGGGAGCAGCAGCTACCCTAAGTCAAGTGTGTTGTTAACTCCGTGCAGGCAGCAGCTGAGCCTCTGTGTGTGCTGAACTGCCCGAAAGCCCTGACCTGGGGCCCACAGCTCAGGAACCCGCCTAATTAATTTTTAATAACCCGACTTTCATCTCTGTGTGCAGCCTGACCTGCTCTTGGGGTGTGCTCCACCATCACCGCCTCCTCCAGCCACCCCGGTGCCACCCCTGCCTGAGGGAGCTGCGTCCTTGCCTTAAAACCCCACAGCCATCCCCTTTTCCCTTCCATGAACGCTGCAGAGGACACGGTTGTTGTGTCAGCGTCTCTCAAAAGACACCCCAAACCCCGACAGACCCCAGAGCATCAGCAATATCCCGTATTTACCCTTTCGGTTTCGTCCTCACAATGAAGGGACACGAAAACCTCTCCGTGTAATTCCACCTGGAGGCTTTGTCCCACACTGAAACATTGCACAGTTGTCCACTTGTGTTAGATTTGCCTCAGAGATGCCCAATAACCATCAAACAAACCCTTTTCATACCAGCACCAGATGCGCTCACTTTGCTTTTCATGGCAATGTGCTGTGAGAGCTCTCTGGGTGGGAGGTAACGACCCAAACAAGAACAATTTCTGTGGTTTGAAAGTGGAGCTTTCAATATCCTGGCCTGTCTCTGAGTTTTTATTTAACTTGGGGAATTTTTTCAGTTTACAAAGTGGCCCGACAAGGATAATTAGGGTAGAAACATGCCTGACAATTCCAAATGCTCACTGTCAAGCATATGGGCTAACACCTATTTTTTATTAATTCCCTGGCTTTTAAAGGGTGATGCAGTTGTATTAGAAGCAGTGTGTAGGTGGCTCATTTTTCCCTCCTCACATTCCCTTTGACAGTAGTTTGAAATAACATTCATCAAACAGTATAAAAGAAGTCGAAAGAAATTAATTAAGCAACCTAGAAGGAAAAATAAGATGTCTTTCCAACAGGACTTGCATTATTCAGGTTTACGGTGCTGCATGGTGCAATTTTCTGGGAAGAAAAGGCAGGATAATGGTGTAACCCTGCTCAGCTATCAAACAGCACATTTGGAGCATCACTGGCGACAAGGAAGTTCTGAAACAGAAGTAGCTGGGAGTTTCCTATTGAGGATTTGCTCTGAATATCATGCAATATATACATATAGAAATATATCTTTGCTCATATATCGTTGCTGGCACCTCCCCCAGAAGGAACTGGAGATTCCTGATCCTCTTCTTTCCTTTTGGCATTCAGGGTTGGGGGCAGAGAGGGCAACGCCGTGTTTAATTTAATCTTATCAAGTGAACAAAATCCTGCTCTTTAAAAGCCACTGTTGCTCAAGGGTGTTTAAGCATTGTCCAGGTTTTGCCCAGCAGCCACACGCGGCACTGCAGGGCTGGATTCCAGCTCTGCAGCTGTACTGAGGATTATCCATGGGCTGTGCATGGCACATCCCACTCCGTGTGCTTCCAAAGGCTCCTCTGCCTCTTTCTGCTTCTCCAGCTGTCCCAGCCTCACTGCTGCAGCTCTCCCTATCCCAAATTCTGAATCCAGCCAGTAACACCACAGGGAGTTCGTCTGTGGCCTCTCCAGGCACATCCCTGGTGAGAAGCTGTCCAGCCATTCCTCTCCACGGAACTGCTGCCAGCTCACCTGGCCACAGAGGGGACACGAAATCCCAGCTGTCCTGCTCTGCTCCCCGGGGATGGCCACAGCACTGCCCTTCCTGCAGCCAGCCAAAATAACCAGAGTGCGTCGGACATCCCATCAGTCCCCCAGTTCTAAAGGAATCCTCATTTAACAGGAGATCACTCACCAAAATAATTTCCAGGTATCTAGACCAAAGTGCCCATTGAAATCCAAAAAACTGGCTATGAAAACATGGACGTGAAGAGCTCTTTGTGACTGCTGGCAGCCTCCCAGCTGCTTTATTAAACACAATCCTCAGGTGATTCTTAATTTCATGTTCACATTATCAGCTGCTCAGGGTAATTCCACGGGAAAGGCCACGGATGTAACAGCACCAAGTTCTGTCACTCCCAACAAATCTGCTGGGTACAAGGGAGCCACAAGGAGGGGATTAACTGTGATTCATCCAAGAAACCTCCCAACACACCCTAAATCTTTCTCATCAGATGCTGGTTTTACCTGAGCAACGACTCGAGCATCCCTTTGTCCTTCCTGGCTTAAACCCAGCAGTCAGAGCAGACACAGTGCCACGGTATGACACGGAATAGATTGACTCCATGGAGCTGTCAGCAGAGAAAGAAGCTTTATTTACAATCCCAACAGTTTCTTTTAGAACATGCTGTGTAAAAAGGTCTGTTATTGCTCCATGGCACTGACACTGCTCTCCATTGGGTCAGGAATAGGAAACAACCCCTGGGACAGTTGTTCTGGCAAAGGGAACACTGTTTGCTGAGCCTGTGCTGAGACACGCAGAGAGATGTTTTGGAAAGAGAAACTGTTGGCAGCTTTCCCTTGGGAAAGGAGCCAGCAATGGTCAGCGAGCTGAAATTCAGGCTCAGAAATGTTGAGCCCACAGCACAGGGCTGTCAGCAGCAGCCTAACTAAACCCAGCTTCCTCTCCAGGACAGGACTGAAACCTGGGCTCTCCTTCAGTGCCTAAATCCCCTCGGGCAAGTCTGCTAAAGCTGGATTAGCAGGGGAGCGCCCTGTGCACTTCCCGGGGCTGGGGCTGCCTCAGCGCTCCCACCAGGGCTGATCCCCTCCTGCTCTGCTTCCCTCTGGACAGCACCAGGGGAAGGCTCCTTCCAAGAGGCTCGGGAAGGCTTAGGCTGTAATTGCTTGTAAACCACTTAGGCAGTAAGTGATACAGAGATCCAAGTGGTAATTGTAGCAGAGGCTTGAGATTAATCTATTTTTGGCTTGTCAGACCGTTCTTATGGACCTGATTCAAGGCAGTCAGCGGAAGCTGTAAAGTGTCCAAAAAGTGACAGGAAAAAATAGTTTGGTTAAAACCATTCCAGAGGCAAATCCAATCCTCAAGACACTCTCTGAAACCTATTGGTGTGGCCTGGAAGATGAGGCACTCGTGAGCATCATCGGGGCAGAGACCAGGGGAGAGGCGCAGAAAGTTCTATGTCAAAAAAAAAGGTGCTCTAATTTTGGATTCCCAAAGCAGAACTGTGCAGGGAAAGTCAGCGAAAAACAGGTAACAGGGCCCGCCAAGAGGGGAAAAGCAGCTTGTCCTGATCCAGGAGTCAGGGCTCTGACGACTGAAGAACATCCCACAGGTTCTGTTTTGCTCACCTGCCCTCAGGTGAGATGGCTGGACACCTGGATTTGATGGCCTTAAAGATGTTTTCCAGCTGTAATGATCCTGGGATTCTCTGACTGCCAGATGCACTGTTTGCTGTGACTGAAGAACCCCAAAACTTTTGGTTTATCTCTTCATCTCCCAGAGATGGGAGCGCCAGTTCATTATTAGGAACTGAAAACATCTTCTTTTCCCAGAGAGCTGCAACATCTCCAAACTTTCCACCAACTCCCATTTTCCATAGCCTCAAGGTCAAGATTACCCTTGATTATTTTTTCCATCATTTCCTTCCCATTTACTTTGGATTAGTGGAGGTTCTGTCAATAAGGACTAATGAAATTCCAGGCCAATATAAACTCTATCTGCTCCACAAATGGTTCTTTTTTCATACAGACTTCCTATGAAATAAAAAGTGACTGATGTCACAATATGCTTTAATTATTTTCTTCATAAACTATCAAATTAAATTTTAAGAAGCTGGAGATGTTATCTCTTATTAAATTGGGACTGAACTCAGAGATGTAACTCTTAATGAAACTTCCCACACCAGAAAGCTTCTTTGTAATGTTAATAATTTTCAGCAGCCTGCCATATACAATATCTCACCAGAGCTTATGATTTTCACATTTCATCCCCTGCCATGGGCAGGGAAACTTTCCCCTATCCCAGGTTGCTCCAAGCTCCGTCCAGCCTGGCTTTGACACTTCCAGGCCTTTCTAAGCCACACCATTATACAGAACCACCAATATTTTGGCTGGGATTTTCTACCCACTGTATCAGGAAGTTTGTCCCAAAAGCAGCACTGAATATCCCAATGAATATCCCACAGCAGCACCAGGTTAGTCACAGGACACCTGGAAAACACGGACATTAATCAGCACCAGCTTCAAGGGAAAAGTATTTTCACTAATTTAGGCAGCAAGAAAAATCTCAAATCATCAAAGAAAAAAACCAGAGAGAGTAGAGAGAGGTGTGAGAGTAGACTCATGGAATCGTTAAGGTTGGAAAAGCCCTCCAAGATCGAGTCCAACCATTGTCCAAGCCCCGAAGAACCACATCTGCACGTTTTTTGAACACCTGCAGGGGTGGAGAGTCCACCACTGCCCCGAGCAGCCTGTTCCATTGGCTGACAACCCTTTCAGGGAAGGAATTTTCCCTGGTAGCCGATCTAAACCTCCCCTGGTGCAACCTGAGGCCTTTTCCTCTTGTCCTATTGCTTGTTTCCTGGGAGCAGACACCAATCCCTGCCAGGCTGCAACGTCCAATTTGCCTTGGAAAACACAATGATGAAAACGTGGCACATTCTGGGGCCAACCAGCAAAACACAAAACCTGCAGAAGTCACTGGATCATATTTTTGGATCCTGCCTTAAGGGACAAAGAGCAGAGTGAGAGATGAAAATGCGGCAGCTGGTAAAAAATCATTAAAAAGAATAAGGCAGAGATGAGGAAACACTGAAACTGCCGGGAGAAAAAAAAAAAAAGAAAAGGAACAAAGACATGGAAAAAAGACTCTCGGCCTGCCAAGGTTTACACAATTTCATAAAATGTACAAATGAAGCAGAGAGAAAGGGAAAAGAGCAAACAAGGCAGCTGCTGGCTGGGCTGGGGTGCAGCCCACGGGTGATTTCCAGCCTCGTCCCCAGCTCTGGGGGTCGGCGTGCTCAGCACGGCGTGTCCTGCCCTCCCGCCCTGCGCAATTCATTCCAGCTCAGCTGTTGGCCAATTCCTCCTGGGCACACGGTGACCATCCCAAGGGCTTAACATCCATGCCCCCCTTCTGGCCAAGAACGCCTGAATCCCACCGTGAACATCACTCACCCACTCATGGACAGAAGTGGGCATTCATGGACAGAAACATCGATTTTTCCAAATGGAAATTTCTCCATTGTTGATGGTGAAACACTGCTTGACTTTTTTTTTCTTTCTTCGGTTTAATTTTATTCGTGAGCTGAAGTGACTTTGGGCAGTCACAAACCGATTTTTCACTGTGTTCTGAACAGATGGTTGTTCCAAGAATACCAGCATCCTGGCAGTGTCAAACAGCCTTGACCTTCCCAAGCAGCGCTGCAGACTTTTTGTTAGAAGGAAAGAAATAAAGAACTGCTCACATCGTCCCAAATATTTTTTTTTTCTGGATTATTAAATACAGCGGACAATGCAGGCACAAACTGTGCTCAAGACAAACCTGAGATTCAGCCACAGAGAAGCAGGAATGGCTGCTGGAATCACTGGTGGTGCACGGACAACCCCAAGGTCACATCAGACCCCCCTCGCAGCAGCAGAAGAGTGAAGAGATGTGGTGGGAGCCCCCCCACATCACCTTCAGCTCATCCTGCCCTAAGGAACCGCTGTGATGGGCTGTGCAAAGCCCAAGGAAAAACCACAAAATATCCCAATCCTCAAATTCAGGCTTTATCCAGCAAGGGTCCAGTTGCAATTTCCCAGTTATAAATAGCTGGAGTTCACTGTGAGCCTTCAGCAACCGTGGGCTGGCACAGCTTTGGGGACCTTTGCCGACAGAGCCTTCAGAGGGAAGGCAGCTCATTTTGTTCTGCTTTTGAATTTTTTTTTAGAGATATAATCCTATTTTTAAGATCATTTAAATATCATCTGTGCTTAGTTCTCCAGAAGCCACATTAAAAAAAAAGAAAAAAAAAAAAATCCCAGTCAATTTTACTGCAGTTAAATCCCCATGTCCTTAATCTCCAGGAAGAGAGAGGCCGGGTTCCTTCCTGGAGACAATCCTGCTTTTTTAGCACACGTGAATTATTTTGTACCTGATTGGTGTCTGTCAGGATATAAAAACTTCGGGGGCAGCACCCAGGGAGCAGCTCCTGTCACGAGATCAATACCTCATTATGGATTAAACATAAAAGTTAAGCCGTCCTTAGTTCCCAGTTGACAAAGAGTGGCATAAATTCCACACGGGCATTTGGGGGATTTTGTACAAATTACTCCAGTGACCTCCTGCTAAGAGCAGGTGAGGAGCTGTCACCCTTCCAGCCAGCACTGCCGCGGAGCTCTGAAGCCTCCGAAGGGATTTGGGAAGGAGTCCAGGCCCAGCCAGAGAGAGGGAGCCCAATAATCCCAGCTGGCATCCCTCGGGTGGCAGGAGAGGATTCCAAGGCGGACGGAGGCCGACGCTCCGCTGCGTTTTGAGGACGACCACGTGTGAGGAGTGGTTGGGTTAAACCAGCTGGCAGCTGAAGCACTGCTCTGGAGCAGGAGGCAATTACAGATGGATAAAGTGTGAGCACTTCTGAGTGAAATCCCTTCCATTTTGAGGCGTCTGAAGTGACGGAACATCTCGGGAAAAGGCAAATCCAGCTCTTTAGAGCGAAGCGTGTTCCTTGATGCCGGCTGCCCTGCGTACTCTCTGCCTTTTAATGCTGTTGAGAACCACTCATTACTCCTCTGACTCAGAGGTTTAACGAATTCCCAGCACAGCTTTGTACCCAGGGAGAAGAAAGCTCCGCTCAGAGGGTCAGCACTGAGCCTCCAGCAGAGCGTGGGCAGCGGAACCAGTTGGCTCCTCTTTTACATAAGGAGCAAAATGGAAAAACCAAAGGCTGAGAGGCTGTGGGAGCACAGGGAAAAAAAAAAACCAGAATTTAGATTCAGAAATGCTTAGGACATCAAACAGTGGAAGATTCTCGCTCTAAAAACAATGGGTGTGGGCAGGGGGCACATTTGCCCCTAACCACAACAGAAATATGGGGTTCATCCAACTGATGACAAGGGACAGGGCCTCCAGCTGTGCCAAGGGAGGTTCAGGTTGGATATCGGGAAAAATTATTCACTGCAAGAGTGGTTAAACATTGGGATGGGCTCCCCAGAGACGTGGAGGAGTCACCATCCCTGGAAGTGCTCAAAAAACCAAGCAGAGGCAGCACTCGGTGACATGGCTCAGGTGACGTGGTGGTCAAGGTTGGAACTGATGACCTTGGAGCTCTTTTCCAGACCTGCTGATTCAATGATTTTATGTGTCCAGCTTGGAGAGAGAGATCCAAGCCAGTAAAAATGCAGCCCAACACATGCAGAACCAATATTCCACACTCTGCCTAAAACCCATTGATTTTCCTGCACTGGTATCCCCAGTCTCCCATCATTTCCCACTGCTAATTTCACCTCTTAATTGTTTAATGATTCATGGAAAATAGGAGGAATGATGAACCTCTCTTCCCTCTCAGCGTGTGAGAAAATGAAACCATCCAAGCAATGATCCAAACTCCACTAAGTGGAAATTTGGCCCTGGAAATTTCATCCTGGGTTTTTTCTGCCTTTCACCGTTTCCCTTCAGCTGTCAGAGCGAGATGAAATAACATCCCATATTCATAGTGCCATCTGCATTCCAAAATCTCCTACTGATCAATGCAAGTGTCCAAAGAACACTTCCAGTTTGTCACAATAACCTTCAAAACTTGACAGAAAATCATGCAAGTTATTTCTTTCGGATCTCTCTGTATCTTGTGATTATTTATACTTTGCCAATACAATTCTAGACGTCTTCCTTTGCATTTCCCATATTTCTCAGAAGAACTCCGAGGTTAAAGCCTGCAGTGGGTTTATTTTGCTCTCTGTGCTCCTGGGAGCACTGGGATGACTGCACTTGGAGCAGGACCAAAAATGTGTTTGAAAAGGCTTCAAACTGACACATCTCAGAGTGTCAATCATCAGGCTGCTTTGCTCAATTCCGCTGGTTCTGTTTTTCTCTTTTATAATGAATTTTAGATTTTAGTGGGAACAATTGCACTAAAAAAGCGGGGCTTAAGCATCAAGCATGACAACTCTGCTTTAAAACTTTCATTTTAGCCTTTAAAAAAAGCCAAAAAAAAAGGAGAAATCCTAGAGTTCTGAATTCCCTGAGCAAGGTGCTCAGTGAGGGAGACTCTCCCCAGATGTTCCCCGTGGGTGTTGTTGCTGGCCCTGGGTGAAGCTCACCCTGTGTGCTGCCACCTCTCCTCCTCGTGCACATCTGGCCAGCTGTGGGCACCTGCTGGGGCAGCCCAGATGCTGCTCTGGCCACTTCCGTCCCTTCAGTGAACCCCACCGGGGTAAGGAGGCATCAAAGCTTAGGGGAGGAATATATTCCCACCCGTGGCCAGCCTCTGCAGCTGGATCCAGCAGGAATCCAGGGAAGAGCCTGATCTGCTGAATCTCTTGGGAACAGGGACCACAGAGCTTGGTGAGGCTTCAGGGAGCAGCTCCCCGAGCTCCCAAACCAAGGCAATTTGCCTGGCACGGAGCACGTTTGAAATGCACTCAGCATTGGGAAATGCAGATTGCAAGTCTATAAAAAGCTCAGTTTAAATAACAAATCCAGAGCTTTACCAGGGACAGTTTTCTAGGACACTAGGCAGAGCCCTGGGATGAGCTTGTAAAGGTCGAGCCATGAGCAACTGTCTGTGCAAATTTTATGACTGGGAGCTAATAAACAAAAAAAGTGTAGGAAGTAGTCAATAGCCATTACCCACCACAAAAACAGATCCTGCAAAAAGAACTGAACAAATCGGTGCTGGTGGCTGTGCTAAGAAACCCATCGGAGAATTCACGGAACTTGGAGAGCAAATCCAGTGGCTGCTGTTTTAAGTTGTGCACTCGCATTAAAAATTCATCAGAGTATTTATAGCCAAGTTAAAATAAACCACCAAAACACAGCCCCGGTGGTGCTCACAACCTGTTGCAGTGGGGGGAGCTGCTGCTGTGGGAGATGGGACAGAGGGAAGGAAGGAAGGAAGGAAGGAAGGA
>WBMY01010299.1:444324-466552 GCA_013397315.1 Donacobius atricapilla
GGAAGGAAGGAAGGGAGGGCTGGCGCCATGCTGCAATGCAGCTCTGGTGTAACCTCCCTCTGCTGGAGCTGGGGAGCAGCTCCCCACAGGGAGGGAAGAACAGAGCCTGGGGTGGGAAGAGAATGATCCCAGCCATTCCCTGGACATTCCCGTTAAATGGAGATGCTCCACAGCTCGGGGGATGAACGGGGCTGGATGTGCAGGAGGTCTCAGTGATGTGACCACAGCAGAGCAGCCGCTGCCATTTGGCCTCTTGATGATCAAACCCTTAAAGAACTCCAATCCCAGCAGGAAAACAAAGACCCTGAGGAGTGACACCTCAGGAGTGGCGCCATGAGGGAAGGTTTTTGGGATGAGGGTGTTGAGGCCCTGGCACAGGGTGCCCAGAGCAGCTGTGGCTGCCCCTGGATCCCTGGCAATGCCCAAGGCCAGGGTGGAATTGGGGCTTGGAGAAATCTGGGACAGTGGGAGGTGTCCCTGCCATGGCAGGGGTGGCACTGGGTGGGATTCAAGGTCCCTTCCCACCCAAACCAGTCTGGGGGTCTCTAATGCACAGCTCCCAGCCCCAGAGAACCTCTGGGAAATAGGAAGTGGAAATGTCAAATGAAGGGAAATCAGCCATTTATTCAAAGACAACGCACAAAAGAAAGGAAGGTGGCACCTGGGCAGTCTGGGGGCCAAAAAATGACTGTGAGTAAAAGGTGACCTTTGCTGTGACTGCCTGATTTCTCATCTATTTACTAAAAGGATTAAAAACCCACAGAGAAGGGCAGAGTTCTGTGAACCAGCGGGGCCCCACCTCCTGAATTTCACAGAGTTCTGCTAATTCTGGTTGACTCCTCCCAGAGCATCCCCTACGTTTATTCCCTTAATTGTTTTTATAACTGAATGCTGTTGACAGCAGTCGATAGGAAGAGGTTAAAGCTCACCCAAACACCGGGAAAAAATATCCATTCCCAGCTCTGCCCATTGCACAGCAATGCTGCAAGGACTCTGAGGCTGAAATTCAGCTTCTCTAGAGCAAAACTGCGCAAAATTATTCCAGATAGAAGAGCCCACAGATCTTCCTTGCCCAAGCAGACCTGCAGCACAGAAATGCAGCAGAGCAGCTCAATTACCAACAGTTAAAGCACAGCAGGATGTACAGTTTTCTAATTGAATACACTCAGTTACAAGCAATAAATAAAATAAAGAGAACATTTCGAATGAATAAAAACATACCTTTGAATAAAATATATTCTCATTAGGAGAAATGATGACTGCTACAAGGAAAAATCTCTGAGCTACTTCTGTGACAGGCAATTTTTAATCAAAGACAGTTCCATGCAAATTAAGGAAAGCAAATCTCTAAAGGAATAATAGTCTGCCTTAATAGTCCTATCCTTCTTCCTGCATCGCTCCTAAGGATGCTGTGCTATAATTGGTGCTATATGCTGTCCTTCAAAGCTTGTGGCATATTTTCCAAAGCAAGAACGTAAAAATTTAAAAAAAAAAAAAAAATTAGAAAATTTAAGTTTTGAGGCAGTCCACAGAATGGCATTCCAGATTTATATGTGCATATATAAAAATAATTCTAATTAATGATCAGTGTGGAGCACTGTTAAGGGATTAAAACTGCAGGCTCCTACCATTGTACATAAAATTTTAGGGTCTCTGTTGGTCACAAGGATCTGCATTCAGAGTCTGTGCTGCTCTGACAATTCCTGCAATCAGTTGCAGCCCTTGGACAAGCTCCACCCCACCTTTGACAACCCCTCGCTCAGGCTGAGCAGGACAAGAATTTCTGCCGTGGGACATCTCCCCGTGAATACAGAGATTTTTGTGTCCCAGGACGAGCTGAAGACAATTTCTGCTGTGCCACAGCTCCACACATCCTCACATCCTCTAATGCATATAACCAACATGGAAATTAATTCCCCAGCTGCCACCAAGCACTAATGAATTTTGTAACCACCTGGAAATGAAGTGTGGTGTTCCAGGTTGTCTCAGGCACGGGGAGTTCTTGGCGTGGGGAAGGATTAATCTTTATTTCACAGCTCACCAGGTTCCTTGCAGTGATAGTGGACATTTACTGCTGCCTGTGGGACCTGGGGGGAACAAGGAAAATATTCGCAGTGGGCTTTTTTTTTTCAAGTTTTAGAAAATTACTGGTTTTCCTCACTGGGGAAAAAAACCTTAGAATTTTAGGGGAAATACTCCACAGTGATCCACAGCTCATAAAAAGTTGAGGTTGGAAAAGACCTTGAAGATCATCGAGTCCAATCATTAACTTGCTAAGAACTGAGATGTTGTTGGGAGCAGGGGGTGTACAACCTGCTCGATAAAAATTAATTTTAATAATTAATAAAGGCTGAGGAGTTCAAAAAGAGGGTTTTTTTCTTGTTCTAAACGAAGTTTTGCCTGATTGATGGTGTTACCTGGGAGGAGATGACAGGCTTTATTTATTTTATTCTTCAGCTGCCTCCGAAGTGGAGCCAGATCTTATCTATTAAACAGCAATCAGCTGCTGCGTTATTGGCACAGATGGCTGCTCATCAACATATCCTTATCAGAACAATTCAAACTGAAAAATATTGGAAAGAGATCCAGTAAAACACTTGAGAAATCCCTCAGCGCACGCTGGGACGGAGTTTAAACACCTTCCTTGGATTTGTCCTCCAATTTCCTATAAAGTTTATTTTAAAGTTAGCAGTCTATTTGGAGTTATGATTAATGGTTTTGAAAAGGTTTTTTTTTTTTTTTCTTTCAGCTGCTCCTCCCAACAAAGGATTTAGAATTAATTCACATCATCCAACTTCTTCCCTAATGGATTTTTAAGGTCCACTGCAAAGAATCAATCAATAGGAGGCTGAAAGCTCTGCTGTGTAATGCATCCAGCCCCGCCAGGGCAGGGCAATGATCTTCAACTGCGTTAATTGGAATTATTTGCAGTGATTAAGAAAAGCAAAATAATCATTTGCATTCACTCAGTTCGGGATGAAAAGATAGCGACTGGAGAAGTACCGAAAGTTGGATTTTTTTTTTGGTGTTTTAAGAGGGGTTTGTGACTCTTCCCTCAGAAGTGTAAATGCTGCTGCACTGAATGTGTCCCTGTCAGGGAACATCTCATTTCCAGGGCACTATTTTCAGGACAAAGTGACATTTGCAGGTTAATTTTGTACCTGGAATGACTGCACACAACACTCCTGGAGCTGGCAAGAACAAAGAAATTCAAGCTTTTCCATGTATTTTCTCCTCTTTTTTTTTTTTTTTTATGCTATTGATTGTTTTCTTTTATTGACAACAATTAAAGAAATTTAACATTTTTTTAAACTCAGTTTCACTGGGTTTTTTTTTCATAAATCAAATTTAAAAATTTAAAAAACCCAGCCCTGTGGGCACAGAGAAGCTGCCACTGAGTGAGCTGGAATGGGGTCAGGGCAGGGATGAAGATTTTTGGGAATGACACCAGAAAGAGTTGGACAAGCTGGAAAAGCCTTTTGACAACACAAATCCTTTGGAAACCGGGCCTTTTTAAACTTTTCAGTTACCAAAAGAAATAACAAGGATTTGTCACTTCAGTGGCCCCTAAATAACAAGTTCACTGTACAGAATAAAACCAGCAATCTGTAAAATTCTACAAATTAATCAGGTTCTGAAGTAACAATAATTTGGAGAGCTCTTGGGATTAAAAAAAAAAAAAAATAATTTCTCCTTTCATTTTGATTTCCAAAGGCTCCAGGCAAACACAACATCAGGTTGCAAAATCACACATTCAAATTTTGAACCACAAAAATCCAAAAGTCCGGGTTTTTTTCTCTGATTCTCCAAGAGGTGACCAGAACTCCACACTTCTTAGTGCCAAAACCTTTTATGGGGAAAATTCCTCATAAAAAAATAACTGTGCCCTGAAAGATACATTGAATTCCTGATCTTGAAAGTCTTAGAGAGGGCAAAGAACAGCTGTGCCATGTTCAAGGAATCAAAAAATAGCATCAGATATTTCATGTGAGCAATATCCAGAATTTATCTCTTGCAGCAATAATAAAGCAGGTTGGGATGTGGATGGGATCAAGCTGAAAAATACAAACCTTTAGGGGACAGCAGGAATAAATGGAATTATTGCAAGAATTATTTTCCAGCTCCTTCTGGAAACAGAGGCTGTGCAAAGATGAGGTTTTGCTGTAACATCCTGGAGTTTGTTCCTGCTGTTGCTCAAGGACTTCAAGGTGAAATTCAATCAATGGACAGGCAAATATCTTCTCCCTGCTCAGGAACACACAAGTCCTGCTCTGCACTCTGAAAACCACCAGCATTTCCTTCCTGCTCAGGAAACAGCTTGGGAAAGGGGATTTTTGGCCAAAGCTGCTGCATCTGCAAAGATTTACAGAACAGCCACTGCTCCCCAAATATTTACAGCATCTAAATATTCTTTAATTGGCTCCCTTTCTCTGCTGACCTGCGTGGTTGCTCACTTGTTACAATTAATTATCTGCGGAGCACAATTGGGTTTTTCGAGAGGAAGGAAACAAAAAAAGGGCTGTTCCCTGGTTATCTGCATTTGCCCCCTGCCCATCCAGGCTGCGCCTCCCTCTCTTCTGTCCATAAGACATAAAAATCAGCAGAATACAGGTGGGTAATCTGTCAGGAGCACAATAAACTGTGAAGCGCCGAAGATGCTTATCCAGCAGGGCTGATCCTGGCGCTGGGGCTCCATTTTCCACCCAGAGCTCCCTCGTGGACGCTGCAGCATTGCTGCGAAAGATTTTGTGGTAAATCGCAGGGCGTTTCGCAGGGGGGGAGGCGAGACAAATAATCCTGCAATAAAAATGCAGCAGATTTTGCCACCTGGGCTATTCCTCTTTTCCCTGACACGACTTTCACCCCGATGCTTCAGCAAATGGAAATCCACGCATGAGCTTCCACTGGAAGGATCATACGGCCTAAAATTCCACTTAAAATAAGGAATGGCCCATTTTCCTGCTGTTTGTACTTATCCCTGTAACAGATTATCATTAAGAGAGCCTGGGACGGGCTGTCCCACGGGGAGGAGCCCCTGGGCATTCTGCAGTGAGTCTGTGCATTTTACCCACCACTCTGGCTCCTTTACAGGAGATTAATTGGCTCTCGTGTTTATGTAAATGGGAAAGCCAAGATTCCCGTGCATCCTTCTCCATAAATTAAAAACAATGCTTTCCTGCAGTTATGGCTGTAAAGGGGAAATAGACCTTGACTGGATGTAATGAGGCATTTGTGTTTGCAGTAACCAGAATTTACTGTTACTGCTCCAAGAGCCATCACTCCTCGTTTAGGCTCTTAAGTGACAATAAGTGTGGCTAAAATAAATTCTAATGAACACTCCTGGGTCACCTTACTGAATTTATGGGGCATAATCCAGCTTTTTTTGAAACAACTGTGGTCTTTGGGGCTGTGGGGAGCAGTTCCAGCGACCGATTCCCTCCCTCGGGTCAGATACAGGTTCAGACACCAATTCCTGAGGGGCCTGGGTTTGGAAAGGTGACCTCCAGCTGAGCTTTGGCTCTCTGGGAAGGCCACAAAAGGTGGTTTGAGCGATGACAAACGGAGCACGAAGCTGCTGCTCTGTTTGTCTCGGAGCAGGATATTGGGTAGCGCCGGAGCTGAGTGGGTGCTGCTGTCAGGAGAGGAGGATGGAGGATCCCATCCCCACTGGAGTCTTCCCAAGGAGTCTCCTTTTCCCTCCCGGCAAAACGGGATTTTGCTAGATCTTCAGTTCAGGGGGTGACTGAGCTGCAATTCCTCCCCCAAGCACGTGCTGAGCAGTGAAGGAGTGCACGGAGTCAGGGATGGGCAGGGAAGGAACAGAACCCCCTTAGATCCCAAAGCTGAGCAGTGAAACACAAAGTTTAAGTCAAACAAGCCAAGAAATCCTGCTGACTACAAGAGAATCTCTGCAAGGCCTCAGTTTTCCCACTCCCTCACAACCCATGGCAGAAGCAGCTCCCCAGAAAAAGGCGAGGACGTTTTCCTTTTCAATTAAAATAATGCACTTACATAACGCTCCTGCTTTTCACTCTATTGTGCCTGGTCCTCCCTTGGGGAGCTTATCTGTGCGATCCAGATTTCTTTATCCACCTTTGTATCTCATTCCAAGGGAGCTGGACAGAATTTCAATACAGGACCAGAGTGGTTTTCAGAAAAGCTTCCCAGGCCCAGTTTGTATCAGAGCAGTGGGTATGAGGTGCAGACCATTGTCATGCTGCCCTCCTTCATCTCCCTGAAGTGAAAAATAGAAAAATGCTTGAATTTCTAACCTATTTTTGAGGAAAATAAAAGCCTGACCTCTATACAGTGCCTGAAGCCTAAGCTAGAAATAATGAGTTATCATTTAATCCTTCTGTAGTTAAGGGCCATGGGATATTGCACAAAGAAATGTACTCATCACACGAGCCTTCGTTATGGAATGTGCTCTTCTATTTATTAAAATAATATTAACCCTGCTGCCTCTTTATTTAATGCTTTTCCTCTTCAGAGCACTTTTTAGGCATTAGCTAATTAATGTAATGACTTGGGATATTTCAGGCAGGTCTCTCCTCGGCAGAGCTGAGGGAGGGGCAAGGAAAAGAGATGTTATTTGTGCACTGTGGCCACTCCACACCTCCAACTCCTCTAACCTCCTCAAAAAATTCCAGGTGAGGCCCGGGCTGGGGTTTTGGCCTGGCTGGTGCAGCAGAGGGAAGGCAGTGTTGAAAATCTGGTTCATGTGGGGCCGTTGGATTGAAAAATTCCCAAACTCAGTGCTCAGCACGTGTGATGCTGCACAGCCCAGGCAGAGCAGTCAGTCCCTCTGGAAACCAGACCACCTTCACCTGTGCTGCTAAAAAACAAGGTGACATTTATGAAACTCATCCCCTGATCACTCATTATGCTTTTCTGCAATTCCTCAAGCATCAGCCCTGTGATGTATTCACTCACCAAAACCTCCGGGTCCATTAATCACACCAGGCCTGAGGACAGTTTAAAATTTTGGGTGTAAAGAAAAAGCTTATTCCAACTTGCCTTCTATGTTAGAAAAGGGGAAACTTTTGCTTTAACCCCGGTTAATAAAGCAAGAACCACGTGTGTTTTAGAAACTGCATTCAAGTGGCCGGTTTGTTGAATATAAACCTTTCTTCTGGGAGTGCCCTTGGAAGGGAAATTAGAATTATCATGAATTCGGCCTCATGCTGCCCTCGTGCTCTCTCGTGGCTCACAGACCCACAGCCCTCTCCTGTGACTCTGATTTAAATCCTCCATTAATGATCCATTCACCAGGTCCCACAGCCCAGGATCTCCTGTAAATCCCCCCGGGAAGGGATCACAGAGCCCCTGCAGCCTGGGGGCTTCTGCGACTCCCACCCACCACTCCAAACTCCCTCTGGGCACCTCCCTCTTCGCCTCAACCAGGCTCCAGTCGCAAAATCAATCTGCAGCAGAAGCATTTCCAGAGGATGCTGCCGGTCCAGCTGGAATTTCGGTGTGCTAATCCTTCCCCCACGGTGACAGTGACAGCAGCAGGACCCGAGGGAGCCTCGCTGCTCCCACCCCACCGAGTTAACCAAATGGAAAGATTCCAGCTGGCTTCTGTCCACCAGGATTTGACTCCTAAAACAGACTTACTCCCCTGAAAATATATATTTTTTTTTCCTGAAGGGAAATAAAATCAAATGAGGCACTTCTAGCACATAACTGCTTCAGATCATCTATTTTCCTTATTGTTCCTGGCTGCAAGCAGCAACCCAAGGGAAAAAGCTGCCTTTCCAAACAGCATCCTGCAATGCTCAGTGCCCAGAGCATCCCCCCCCTCTCCCCAGCTCCCCTGAGAGCAGGTGAGGCAAAACCCCAAGGATTTTCTGTTCAAAATGCGGGTTTGTGGGTTACTTCCAGCCTCCAGATTTTAAAGAGGAACATTTTGATTGCTTCAAAATGCCTTGCTATTGCAATTTGTTTAGGGAACATTTGGCTTTTGGGTTTTTGGGTTTTTTTTTTAATTCTTTTTTCCAGTCTCTTTATTTTTGCCTTCATTAAAACTTCACTTGCAGAGCAGGAGGACAGAGGCCAGCACAAGTAAATTTGCATAAAATGTACAAATGCTTTTACCTACATCTGCATAATTAACAATAATTAACAAAACATGGGACCAGAGCTCTGCAAAATGCATCTACAGACCACCTTCAGATGCCCCTTTTGGCAGTATTATTTTTTTCCCCAAACCTGACTTGGCGCCTTGAAAGAAAACAAGAGAATTTCAGCTCTTCAGAGCAGCACTGACACCACCAGCACTATTTCCTTGGAAACTTCTGGTACCTGCACACTTTTTCATCCCATATATCTTAATTTAGACTTAATCAGACCTTCCAGCAGGATCCTGGCCGATTCCCCAGGTCATGACAATATAATCACTACATGATCAAAAGCCTAAAACACGAGCCATAGCCTCCAGCTACGGGGAAGGCAGCTACAAAACCCATCAGACTCAGAGCCATCCTGCAATTAATTCCTCGTGGCCTTGGCTCTGTAGTCAGTAACCGGGAGCAAGATCTCCCTGAACATGAAAGAGATTATTTGGGATTAGCAGGAGAGGCTGCGGTGCCCCTTGGCCCCGGTGAATATTAAACATGAGAGCTGCAATGCAGATTAGAAGGTTCATTTTAAGCAGCCTGGTTTAGGGCCTGCTGGGATGTGGATCTGTTACTCTCCCTGCTTTGGGTTGTTCCTGGTTATTAATTGTTGTTTTCCACTCTGGAAACTCCATCAGATGAAGATCCAAGTTATTTTTTTTAACCTTCTTTAAACCAACACGTTTTTGCTTCTGGATTTTACCAGTGTATTCCTGGACTTCGATTATTTTTGGCACCTCCACAATGTCAGTAGCACAGAAATCATCATTTTCAGGCCTCTGTCATAATGAACAACCACTGCTCTGAAATGAAGAGCACACCAAGGAAAAGCCACTCAGCTCATCAGGGAGGTTCTGATGCCTGTTGGTACGATTTCCAACTAAAATGAAACAAAGCCAGGCTTCAGCAGTCCAGGGAAAACACCAACCAGGTAAGGAATTAGATCATGAGGCAAAAAACAATTTTGCTTTGATTTTACTTCACAAGCAACTAACGAGATTTTGTGTCCTCAGAACAGCTGTAAGGGAGGGATGTTCAGCTGGGATCTCTCTCCTCATTTCCCAAGTCCAAGGAGGTTTGAACCTTTGGTTCTCTGATTCCATGGAGATGGAAGCCAGCTGGGCAGCTGAGATCCTGTCATGGTAGGACACGGAATAGATTGACTCCATGGAGCTGTCAGCAGAGAAAGAAGCTTTATTTACAATCCCAACAGTTTCTTTTAGAACACGCTGTGTAAAAAGGGCTGTTATTGCTCCATGGCACTGACACTGCTCTCCATTGGGTCAGGAATAGGAAACAACCCCTGGGACAGTTGTTCTGGCAAAGGGAACACTGTTTGCTGAGCCTGTGCTGAGAAACGCAGAGAGATGTTTTGGAAAGAGAAACTGTTGGCAGCTTTCCCTTGGGAAAGGAGCCGGCAATGGTCAGCGAGCTGAAATTCAGGCTCAGAAATGTCGAGCCCACAGGATCCCACAGCCCAGGAAGGGGTTAAACCCCCGCTGTGTCCTACCCCAGGTGAGGCTCTGATCCTCCCCCTGCAGCTTCAGCCCCAGAGGGAGCAGCTCCGGGGCACGAAGCTCCCCAGGGGCTGAACAGCTGGAACAGCTGGAGCAGCAGATGCTCTGCAGCCCCCGGGATGCATCCTCTCCCTAAACCCTGAGGGCCGTGCTCTCCTCGGGAAGTTTCAGAGCAGAGCCCGTCCTTGGGAAGTCTCAAAGCAGAATGTGCAGAAGAAAGGCTGCAGCATCCCCCCAGGGGGGTCAGCACGCCCTTCTCCCCGAAAGTGCTGAGCTGACTAATTGCTAATTGCTCCCTGCTCGTTACTGAGGATGGATGAAAACTGCGGACACACAAAAGCCAGAGGCTGTGGCCACACAAATCCTGCATTATAACCACATCTTGGAGCGCCCAAGATGATATTTGCATCCAAAAAATTTCGTCCCCGCTGTAACAAGTGCGTGGAAAGTTTGTTGAATGGATTGTAATGGATAATCCGTCATGCCCCAAAAATATCTTCAGTTCTCGGTCGCCAGAATGATGGGCTCACCCAAACCCTTTGGGAATACTTGGCTCTGGTTACAAAGCAAAAAAAAAAAGATATGGAAAGAAAACCTCCAGAGTGCCTCCCAAGCAGGCAAAAAGAGGAATTCTCTCCAAAGGAGATGATGCAGCTCCGGGACATCCTCCCCAGGAGCAGGGAGGGGGAAGGCAGCCCCAGCAGCTGGAGGAACATCTGGAGCCATTCCCCTGTTCCAAAGCCTGTGGGAAGGGCCAAGCTGCAAAGGAGGTGCTGGAAGGCTCCAGCTGCCAGTCCTGCTCCAGAGATTCCCTCCAGGACTTTCACCCCTTCTCAAAGCTCCTGAGTCAGTCCTTTCCTCTGGAACTCAGCGAGGAATACTCAGCTCTGCTCCAAACCCATGTGAGACTCCCCTCCCAATGTTGATACTGATCTAAAAATATTTTAATTGAAAAATAATATAATTATGCTCCTTTCTTGTTCTCTGTGTTTGTATTCGGAGGCTTTTAGAGGAAAATTTTAGATCTATCAAAGTATCTGGAAATGCACTAATTATTTCAATGATGATACGATCCCAAGTGGCAAAGTAAACATAATTACCCATATTAATAGAAAACAAAATCAGCAACACTTCAAGGCTCTGTGGGCTTCAGCTGGCAAACACTGTCACAGTCGATCATTCACCACAAAAGGACATTTATTATGATTTTAAGTAAAACCCCACCAATTTAACCAGGAATCCAAATGACCTTGTCTCCCAGGATCTCCATTAGTGGGAAAACCTCAGTGTGAATGAAAAGCCCCCAGATTTTGTGGTCAGATTATTTTGACTTGGTCATGCCCTGCTTTGAAACCCTGCAGCTGTGTTTCCTTTTCTTAACTTTTCAAGCAAGTTCTGGGTGTCAGAAACCTCGGGTATGGTTGTTAAAAAGCTAAGAAAGAAAGTGAAAGGATTTCACTGATTTCACTTTCTGCTGAAAATCCTCCCTTTCAGGGAACTGAAGGGATATCACTGGATCTTTTGTCACTTTTGTGAGCCTGTAAAGGTTTGCTTTAAGAAATAAAACAAAAAGAAAATAAAAAAAGGAATACCGAAACGCATAGACTGATGCTTAAACTAAGATTTCTCCTCTCTCCAGGGGCTGTTCCACTTTTCAGGGCTGTATTTACCTCTGGCTTTGAAGCCCAGGGAGATTTCCCTTCCATTCAGGGAGCACCTCCTGGGGCTGGGCAGCTTTGTTACCCAGGCTCTGTCACCACGCTGGTGGTGCCTCCTAAGGATACAGAACTGCCCCAAAAATATACAGGAATTTGCTCTTTTGCTGCTAATAGCGTTTCTTTCCCACAATTTTTCCCCTTTTGGCCGTGGAAAGGGTTGGGTGGCCATCGGAGTCAGCAGACGTCACACAGCACCTTTTAACCCCTCCCAAGGGCCAGAGTCAGTGCTGGAACCAGCACCTCATCACCTGGCAGTATCACTTATCCACCTTATTCCTGAAGGCAAAATGCAATTAGAAATTTAAATGATGATTAAATGAAAACCTTTTAAATCTCGATTTGCGTATTCCCGATTTTCACCTTCCTTCCCTGGGCCTCCCTGCTAAGCTGTCTCTGCCATGGCCTCTCCTACAGCCTCCATCAGCATTAGGTGATGAAGCATAAAATGCTATTTAAATACTGTAATTTCAAGAGCAAGCAAAGAACACCACATTTATCTTCACTAACCTTGAATATGCCTGTCCCATCTAATGAAAAAAGTGATTGAAGGGACTTATTTCAGCTTACCATCCCAAGGCCCCCATAAAAGCTGAATGGTAATTTAATTAGTTTCCTTTCTGGTGATTAACTAGGAATTTCTGATCATTTAATCTGAGCGCACTTTGATTCATTAAGTATCTGTTTCCATTCTTTTATGAGGTGATTAAATAGCCCAGCCCAGGTACCGCTGCCGTCGGTATTCAGGGCTGCTCTGGGCTCTGAGAGTCCCAGGCAGGGAATGTGCAGGATGGGAGCTGCATTTCCAAACCTTTTTGGGACCCCGCTGATAAATCAGCAGTTAACTCAGCCTGACAGAACTCTCAAAGCACGAGGCAGAGCCCGCGGTGAGGGAAGCTGGTGCAAATCTCTGCCTGGCGTGATGCTGCCGCCACTTTGAGCCCACCCCAGGCAGGCAGAGGAGGAACCTCTGCCCCAGACCAGGGCTGGGCACTGATGTCAAACTGGGGTAATTTCGTGGCAGAGTCTCCCTCTGCCCTCCTGACAGTGACATTTCTCCTGACCACAGCAAGTCGCTCACTCTGCTGATCAAACCCCGCCTCGGTGCCAGCGAGGCCGTAACTGCTGGCCTGGCTCATAAAGGATGATTAAATAAATCTATTCTAGTGCTCTGAAGACTGAGAGTGCTATATACTTAACTTTTTATTTAGATTTAAAGCTTATTATAAAGGCCCTACATGCTCTCCAGACACCCATACCAAAAAGGAAACTCACAATCCGTTAAAATGTTGCTTAGCACCATAATGGAATAAGGGAAGTTAAATTACCAGGCAGCTGATAGTGCAGGAAAATATACCCCATCAACCCTAAGAGAAAATCTGAGTGTCTGTATCAGGCAAGAGATACCAGAGTGGGTTTCTGAGCACAAATAAGCTGGGGTTTATTTTAATCCATTATGCCAGAACAGTAAGATGGGATTTGATTCCTTGTACGAAGAGAAAAAATTAAAAAAATCCAGCGAGTGAACGGCGCCTCGATTCTATTTTCATTTATTTTGACTCCCGGATCAGAAGGATATAAAGATGGATATAAAGGTGGATATAAAGATGGATATAAAGGTGGATACAAGGACACCTGATCACCCTGAATGGATTCCAGGGGCATTCTAAACACCCCCAGCCTGGCACGTGCAACCCCGCCAAACCCAAACAGCAGCACTCCAGCGAGGAACAAAGCCATCGAATCCATCCTGCCAAGACCTGAAATGCTCCCGGCAGCCCAGAAGTGCCTGGCCCAGCTCTCCTCCGTGCCCTGAAGGTCAGCAGCCCCGAGCTCCTTGCCTGAGCTCTTTCTCTGCCTCTGCAGCTGCAGCAGGAACGGGTCAGGGCTGGGCTGCTCCCCGGGGCCCTCCAGCCCTGCCCTAGGAGCTGCTCTCCACCACAGCCCTCGGGGAGGTCTCAGGGGTTCCCCTGAGCTCAGGTGCTCACGGTTTGTGAGGCTGTGCCTTGTAAGAGGTGTCAGGCAGGTCAGCAGGAGCGCACCACTGCTCTGGCTGCTGTTTTACGTCACGGCAAGGACTCGCTGCAGTTTTGAGAATGGAGAAAGGTTTGTAAGGGGTGTAAGAGCAGGGTAGAAACGGGAAAATCCCAATCAGTATGGAACCACCTATAAATGTTCGCGGTGAAGACTTTATGGAGTTGAAGCTGGACCAAAAATTCTTTTCCCTGAGACTCCGACGTACAGGGGGAAGCTGAAAGCAACGCCCAAGGCATTGCCCAGCATCAGCCCTGAAACCAGGCACAAAGCTTCTTTCTCCTCAGCCCTCACAAATCCTAAGATTGCCTTAATCACATCCATTTTTATTGTTTCTTTAATTAGTTATATTGCCTTTAGCTGTCTTTGGAATTCAGAGCCAACATTTCTCCCCTCCTCAACAACTGCAGGGAGAAGAAATGTGATTTCATCTTTAAGTGAAGCTTTATACCTGTGTGGCATCATGTTTTACAGGCCCACAACAACATTTTTTAACTCAGACAGGTCAGGAATTATGCTGGGCTTTGGGAGCCGGCTGGTTTCATTTATCCCACCCCAGCAGGAGCCACCTCCCTCCACAGGGCAGCGTGGGATTCCATGGGTCCCCCTTTCCAACAATTAACCCATTTCTCTGCCTGCAGTCCCAGCAAGGGCAGTGGAGGAACTCCAGGAGGAAGGTGACAGCCTCAACAGATGATGAGGTGGTGTCATTTTATTGAAACACCGTTTCCTAAACCAAGGTTTCCCTCTCCAGAGCTGGAATCAGACAAATCTGCATTAAGCACAAAGGAAATCTGACAACAAATAAGGAATGTGTCCTACTTCTCCAGGCTGGTGTACCCGACCAGCACAATCTGCCTTCAAAATAATTCATCTGTGCCACGTCACTTGCCAGAATTTTGTTATTTTAGAGGGAGTCTGGCTTTTTAATTATATAGAATGCTGTAAAAAGTGTTATAATTTTAATTGTTCATTAAGCAAGTGTCGTGACAGTAAAGATGTATCAGGTGATATTCAGCACAACAATGCCAAGATGGGAGCGTGGAGGAAAGGCTGCAATTATTCCATGTAAGCTGGGACAGTTAATCATTGCGTTGGACCGGAGAAAGTTTCCTGGGTCGCATTTTTAAACAGGTTCTTGTCTCTCCTTTTGGCAAAGTGTCATTTTGCAGGAAGAGAGCCACAAGTTATTCTCACGTGCTCTGCAAGTGAAGCTAAAGACAAGGACAAATCCAAGGCCAGTGGCACAGCAGGTCTCCAAGGACGGGCACTCAGGGCTTGGAGTGCTCACACTGGTGCTGGGAGGGCTCAGCAATGGGGTAACTTTTAGGTTTATGAAGTTTCAGGGAGTAAAACTTCATAAACCTGAGGTTTAGCGAGTAAATCCTTCCATCCACTGAGTTCAGTGCAGAACAAGCTGTTCTCGCTGACTGACTCAAAAAAAAAAAAAAATCCCAAACAAACTCAGCCTAAAGCAAGCCCCCTTGAGAGGCAGCAGCCTCAGCCTCTGTGAGCAGGCAATTTGAGCACAGCCCTTGAGGAGACGGGCTCTGGAGAACAAGAAACCAGAAACTGTAGGGTTAGGTCCGGGCAGGCTCCAGTGCTGAGGCTCAGGTGGGTTCTGACCCTGGCTGCCGGGAGAAATAACCCGACTGCCGTGTTCAGCAGTGCAACATTAAATTCATTTTCTAAGCACACACACCTGCACAAAGGCGGCCCAGGAGTGGTGCCTGCAGGACAAAACCACACAGAGGTGAAACTGGTCCCGCAGGGGGAAAAAAAAAAACAAACCAAAAAACTTGATTTAGAGTGAAAACCGAACAAGTCACAGAGGTGGGAAAGGACTGCCCGGCACACAGTGGCCAACGTGGGCCTGCCCCACAAAGCAAACCCAGCCCCGTGGTGCCAGCTGGAGCACTGGGCAGTGCCGCCTCAGCAGGGCACTGGGGACAGCCCAGGAACTGTTCAGGATCACCGTGGAGAGACTCAGCCCTCACAAGGACCTGCCTGGAGCAGCTCTCCTTGGGGTTTGGGGTCCTGGTGGCACTGGGACCACGGAGAGCAAGTTAGAGGAACACAGGTTTGTCCTAACAGGGCCCTTTGGCTGCTCTGCTCCGTGTAACAAGAGCCCAAATTAAATTCCGGTGTTCCACCAAACGTCCCCTTCCCAGCAGGGATTTCTCCCCAGCAGCTGAACCCCAACTGCTCCATGGAATTCCCAGCTGGGAGCAGAGTGTGAAGCATGGCTGGGAAGGGAACATTGCACGGGTCCTTCTGCACTCGGGCACCATTCCCTCGTTCCTCTGCGTTGACACACACCCAGCACCACCCACTCTTCACCCAGAGGGAAGGATTGGCTCTGGCAGGGCCAGCAGTGCCTCTTGTGAAGCTCCTGCTGAAGCACAGGGCTGGGGCTGGAGCCTGCAGGAGCAGAGCTGCTGGAAATGAGGCTTCAGAGCAGCCCAGCGTGGAGTTACGTGAGGCTACAGCAGGAGGAGACGAGGATTGGAAAGAAATTACAGCAGGGGCTCTGTTCCACAGCCCTGAATCCCTTCTGGGTCATAGTCCACTTGCTGCTGCCGGATGCACATTGCTGGAATCCATGTGAGGAAACGCAGGAAAGAGATTAAAATGTTCAATCATTTGCAAGGGCTCCCCAGATGAGAAGCAGCGTGTGCTGGAAGAGCAGCTCCTGCACAGAGCACTGCACCGGGCTCTAGTCTTGCTGGGAACGCAAGATGAGTCACAGGGATGGATGCAGGCAGGGTTTGTCTGGCTGAGGGAGAGCGTTCCTGGGGTCAGCTCGTGTGGGCACCTGTCCCAGCAGTGCCCAGGTGCCACGTGTGGCCTTGGCGTGGTCCCACAGGCTTGGAGGAACGGCCAAACCCCACCTGAGCACACCTGGTCCCTCAGGAACAGCCAAACCACACCTGAGCACACCTGATCTGCCAGGAACAGCCAAACCACACCTGAGAACATGATCCATTAACAGCCAAACCTCTACCTGAGCACACCTGATCCTCAGGAACAGCCAAACCACACCTGAGCACACCTGATCTGCCAGGATCGGCCAAACCACACCTGAGCACACCTGATCTGCCAGGAACAGCCAAACCCCACCTGAGCACACCTGATCTGCCAGGAACGGCCAAACCACACCTGCGGATATGATCCATCAACAGCCAAACCACTACCTGAGCACACCTGGTCCCTCAGGAGCCACCCCTGTCAGCAGCCTGGGCTGGGCAGGGCCCACGTGGCCGCGGCACATCAGAGATGTCACAGACAGAACCAAAAGCCACATTAATGTAACAAGGACAAAACATCATCAGCCTCAGGTGGAAAGTTTCTTTGGAAAATTCTTCCCTGAAACCCTCTGGCAGTGCCCAGAGGGAAAAACTTCCACCTGTATTAACTCGTTTCATGTCCATTGATTTTTGTTTTACCAGATGGAATGTAACCATCCCACACGGCTCCTGCCCACCTTCCAAATGATCTGAGGGCTGGACACATCCCAGGAGAGGTTTCTAGTTGCTCTGTTTGCACTTTTATGAAGCATTGCTGCTTTTTCCTGGGATTTTACTGCCCTGTAAATGAGGATGCAATGCAGAAAGCTGCTTTTATTTTTGCTGGGACAGAGCTGCGTGGAAATAAAGCCAAGAGGAATGCACTCCCCCTTCTCATTTTCCACGGAGAAATACTTGAGAGCATCTCTTTAGAAGCTTTCCTTACTGAAGGCTGAATTTAACAGATGATTTTATTTGCTGATTTTCTGGGATGGGATGTGGGATATTTGGAGAGGCCATTCCTTCAAAGGATGCAGAAGTCACAGCCCACTGGCAGAACCTCCCAGTCCAGGGACCAAGAAACTGGTGAAACCCCCTCTGCCTGCAGAGCAGTGGGAGCTGCATATTTGGAGGTGCCAAACTGGAAAACCAAAGAAACTTTGGCCATCAGAACCTTTTTCCCTTATGAGAAGTGTCAGCATAACACTCTGGCATCCAGAAATCATCAGAAGTGGACAAAACCTCTTCCAAATCCATCTCCCCCCATGCAGCAGGTCCCTGCCCTCCATGTGCTTTCCCTTTTTATCCCCAGAGAGAGGAGTGGGAGTGGTAAACCGAAAAAAAAAACCAACTAAATTTAAAACTCTTTAGATGTATAAAGCAGAACTTTTCCTGGTGGCTGCCAGCACACATCAATCACTGCCTGTCAGTCCAGCACAGCCCCAGCACTGGATCCTCATGGGCCCCTCCCAGATATCCCACGACCCATCAAACCAAAGTCACCTCACAGCAACTTCCAGAAAATCTGTGGCACTTCCCGATTTTCTATGGCAAGGGATGCGGCAAATTTAAATTATTGAACCCACATCTGTTTAATCAGAGAGCCGGCTCCTGAAAGCTTGGTTAACTTGAAATGCCATTGCAGCTTCTGGCTGGTTTTTCCCACTCTCCCACTCACAGTATGCCAGGGAGAACAACATCCTCCCACGCTGGGGAGGGACAGGACCTGCCACACGCTCCTTCCATGCAGAGGGAAGAGTCTGGCAAAGGCTTTGGCAGACAACTTCGGGCTGGGGTTGTTTGCTGCAGGTCTGGACTGGAGATCCCAGGAAATGAGCTGATTGCCCAGAGCATGGCATCCACAGCCTCGGGATCTTATAGAGCAGCCCCAGATTTGGGGATGCTCGTTGGAGAGATGTGGAGGATATGCAGGAAACAAATTTCTTCAGCTCTTTCATGGAACTGCTTGATTTTTACCCGTGAAATCTCTTTCTCGTTAAGACAACTTCTGTGGATTTAAAAATAGGAGGCTGGAGAAATGTAGCTCCCTTTGGAAGGAGCTACACGGATTAGGATTAGGAAGAACAGAAGTCCTGCAGGGCTTCAGCACAGAGGGGGAAGCTGAATGCCTGGAACCCTCAGCCTGTACTGCCCATCCCTGTTTTGCGGATCTCGGTAATTTCCCCCCACAATTCCCCTCGTTGTTGTTATCACAGAATGGTTTGGGCTGGAAGGGACCTTAAAGCCCACCCCTGCCATGGCAGGGACACCTCCCACTGTCCCAGGCTGCTCCAAACCCTGTCCAGCCTGGCCTTGGGCCCTGCCAGGGATGGGACACACCCAGAACACTAAATCCAGATTTCAGCATCAATAAAACATGAAAAGTTCTTAATTTCCAGTGCTTTCCACGAGTAGGTGTTTCAGGCCACTGGAGGTTTTCCTCGGTCTTACTCCTTTCATATTAATGCTCCCAGGGAGGCAGTCACAGCACTGAAATGTCATTTCTGACAAGTCTATCTTGTATGGGAATCCTGCACGACCTTGATCGGGCGCCTGCCTGATCCCAACCTGCTGAAGAGCCCTCCTGGCACGAGCTGCAGGTTATCCATCTTTTATCCAGGTGCATGCACACAGCCCTGAGTCATGCGCCACGAACAGATGGGAAGGATCTTATATTTATGAGCTGCTAGTTTTTTTTTTTCTCTTCCTAGAAATTAATTTTTCATTAAATCACTTCGAAAAACCTTTGAATTAACAGAGTCACTTCATTCGAGGAGACAACCTAGAAATTGCAGTTTCTAACATAACTATTTGTGCTTAATCAATTAAGCAAACTGACCCTCTGGATTTTGGACAAAACACTCAGGGCAGGTGTGGCATTATCCCTTCTGGGTAAATCCAGTTGTCCTTGTCTCTGGGAATTCCTATGGACACAATAACCACGAGTGTTAATTAAAAACAGGTAGAGGTGTCACAGGGAAGGTGCGACAGCAAAAAGGGGCCAACCCCAGGAGTGGCAGCTGTGCCTCTGCACCCCGAGAGATTTGCAGATTATAAATGATGCACAAAGAACAACTTCGTGGTGGGTGTTTAGTCAAAAGATTCACAGGTTTGGAGTGGCTGGGGTGTTTAATTGCAGGGAAAGTGCACTTGATGGGAACTTCAATTGCCTGGGAAGAGCTGGGAGCACAGGAGGAGCCCCAGAGGTTCTGGGAGAAACCTCTTGTATTATATTATCATGTGTATAATAATTAATATAGGATATAAAATATATATAAATAAGCGCCACTTGATGCTAACTTCAATTGCCTGGGAATATCTGGGAGCAGAGTCCCCAGCTGGTCACAACAGACTGCCGGGAGAAATCCTTCTGCATTATTTTATCAAACACATAGTTTTCTATTTACTAATTAATATAGTCACGTATAAGTAATGTATAACAACAGAGATAATATTTTTGCTTGGCCTGTTGTTCCATCTAGTACGTGACTAAAACAACCCTTAAAAGAACCAGCAGAAACACATAATTCTGGAGTAGAAGAAGAATAAGAACATGAGACACTGCCCAAAATTCTCCATCTTGCTCTGATCTACTTCCATACTAAAAACCCAAAACTACAAATTCTTCACCCTGTGACAAACTAAACTGACTCTACGTTAAATATTTGTTATTTTTTAACTCATCTATAAGTGTTGGAAGTTTTTCCCAAGGACTGAGGTCAAAGGCAATGCTTTCCTGGGATCTGTGCCAGGGTCTGGGACAGTTTGAGGGGTTTTCCACCTGCCCTGGACTCCAAAAACCATCTCAGGTGTTTTAGCTCTGGAGATACGCGCAGAAGGGAAACAATTCAGCCCTAAATATTTTCCCTGTTGGCTTCCCACCTTCGTGGGGGCCCTGTTATTAATATGCATGAATGATTTATTCCTCTATTACCAGTTACCTCCTTCGATTAAGTATATTAGTGCCTTTTAAGTTATTTCAAGGCTACAATCATTTTAAAATTAAATGATCCTTTGAGTACCCTTTGGGAGCTGAATGCTAAACTGACAGTTGCATAATGCAAAAAAAAAATGGTGGTTGTGCTCATTTTATTTAATTAAACTGCATTCTTGATCAAGCAAACCAAGTGGGAGAATATTAACCCTATTTCTTACTTCTGGAAAAAGAGTGAAATAAAAAACTGGACATTCTGTGGTCACAGTCAAATGTTGTCTTTATTCAGCTGACGCCTAAAATGTTGTGTCACGCAGCTGTAATTTCATTCATAAAAGGTCCCCTAAAGAACATTCCTGGATTTTACCCTGCCGCTGACCGATTATGTCCAAGTAGGAAACACTTTAAAAACTTTTCTGCCTTCAAGCTTTGCAAAGATCTGAATTTAAATGGCACTTTTAAGGCTCTTTGGAGCCCAAGTACAACAGCAGCCCGGTGTTTGAAGAGCACACAAAAATACTTCTGGCCCCAAAGAAAGGAACGAAGCGACAAAAAGAGGAAGATAAAAGCAACTCCAAGTCCCAAACCTACAGAACCCCCTCACTCTTGGCCTATTCTTTAGAACTAAACCTCATTTTGCAAATCAAAGGACCAGCTGCTAAACTTGCCTTAAAAGAAGAGGTAAGTCCTGAATGCGGGGCTGGGAGAGTCCCGGCGCTGCCATCAATCAGTCCTCAGGTCCTGCAGCCCCCGCCAGGACTCTCCCCATCCCTGGACCCCAATCCTGGGCTCCAGCCCAGGGATGCTCTCCCATCACCGAATCCGTGCCTGGATAAGGAAATTTCCGTGAGCACCTCGTGGGGCTTCCCCCTCAGCGGCTCAGCTCCAGCCAGGGCTGCGCAAATGTTGTACCAAAAAAAAAAAAAAGCCAAATGTCAGTATCTGGAGAGAGCAGTGTGCATCCTCACATATGGAATGAGGTGTTACTGGGAAGGGGACAAAATAGAGGGGGGAAAAAGAATATCTCTTTGGACAAAACTTTTAAAAATCCCGAATTTCACACAGAAGCCTTCGAAGTCGATTAAAAACCATTCTCGGAACATTCCCAGCTTTCTCTAGTGCTTAACAACGTGTTTCCCTCTGTGAAAAGGCACTTCAAATTGGATTTGCAGTTCTGTCTGCATGTTTTATTTCCCTTTGTGATCTAAGTGATCGCTGCTTTGTAAGATTTATCCCGGGCAATTAATATATCAAGCAGAGAATCGCACGAGGGATTTCCCCAAAGAGGTTTTGGCGGCTCGGGGTTCACCGGGGAGCTCCTGCCCATAGGTCTCAACCCTCTGCAAGTTATTAAACAGCACAAGGATGTCACAAAATTAAAGTCGCTCAGTTAAAACGAACGTGGCACTTCATGCACCCAAAGCCAGCCGTGTGTTCCACCTGATAAAAATCTCAGCTTTGCGGCCCCAAACAACAGGTGCTGGGTGATAAAAGTCAAGACAAAAGTGCTAAAGCCTCTCACATACTTTCCCCAATTTCTACAGCAACAGAGTTGTGACAGAGGGCTCCTGACTGCTCAATTTGATGGCCAGGCAGACTTATAAAAGCTGAGTTTCCTAGGGAAAGGCATAATGAAATCAATGCACTCATGAATATGGATGGCGGGCCGGGGCCATCTGTTCGCCACCAACATCTTGTCTTAAAACAAGTTTCGAATATTTCGCCAGAGACGTCTGGTATCTTTATTTCCACGGATAAAATTAGACCTTGGATTTTCACCATCTCCGGTCATTAAGTGCTATTGTTATGGAAATGCGGGTTGTGGGGTTTTTTTTCCTCCACTGATAATCAAAAGATTGAGTGATAAAACAGTTTGACAAAGTTCAGGTGGAGATTTCATCAATCTGTGGAGGAGCTTCACAATATTGACAGTCAGGGCACGCCGTGTGTGGTGTAAATATAACTCCTCTGTCCTCCCCCCGGGGAACGAGAGCCTGGGATGTCCTGCCCTCATTTGTATCCTACATCCATCCCGTTTCCTTTCGTTTTCAGGGGAAGCATCACAAGGCATTTTTATTCCGCAGCGATGAGGCTGGCGCTGCTTTGCCTGCGGGGAGCGGGGCGC
>WBMY01010299.1:467567-484959 GCA_013397315.1 Donacobius atricapilla
AACCTCTGTGGGAATAAAAGACCCCAAACCTCTTTGGGAATAGAAAACTCTAAACCTCTGTGGGAACAGAAACCCCAAACCCTGCAGAACAGACGGCCGGGAGGTGATTTTACCACCACACAAATATTTAAGGGCAGGTGCCAAGAGGGGGTGGGCAGACTCTCAGTGGTGACCAGCGACAGCACAAGTGGCAACGGGCACGATCTGAGACATGGGAAATTCCAGCTGAACGTGGAAAAATCCCATTATTTTGTGGATGGCAGAACCCTGGAGCAGATTCCCAGAGTGTGGAGTGTCCCTAGGATGTTCAAACCCACCCGGACTGATGCTGTGTGACCTGCTCTGGGTGGACCTGCTGGAGCAGGGGTTGGACTTGGTGTTCTCCAGAGGCTCCTTCCAACCCCAGCCTGGGAGTCTGGGAGTCCCAAACTCCAGGGCAGCAGAGCAGAGCGTGCCCCTCTCACAGGAGCGACCTGTCTAAGGCAGGTTGCTGTCAATTACTGTGTTCAGTGTTAATTGATAATCAGCTCCAGGTTACTCAGAGCAGCCATGAACAGCCCAGATGAACAGAATTCCAACTGCTCCCAAGAAATGAGTCTAAGAACACACTCACAGGGAAGGGAATTGGCTCAGAGTTCTCCTCCTGGGGTCCCACGGGCTCCAGCAAACATTTGATGGCACACCTGCTTCCAAACCAGAGCAGTTGCTGTGGTGAATTCTGAAAAAAAAAACGAACAGAGAAAACCAAGAAAAAATAAATTAATTTAGGTTTTGAATGTTTCAGTCTTACAACACTCCCCTCCATTTCAGCCTATTGATAGTATTTATGTGGCTGTTAAAAAAAAAATCAAAATAAACCTACATGAAAAGATATGGGAATAAAAGTATTCAAATTGAGTATTATCGAGATAGTCAGAATTTTCTAAATAAACCTCAAAAGATCAATACTTGCCCAAACCTTTTGGTTTCATTGAAGTGAGGTTTTGGTCAGAAAGTGCCCCAGGTGCCTGCTGGGATCACCCAGGGATGCTGAGCTCCCACCTGGGGATGGGAACAGCCTGGGCCCATGGCTGGGGCTCACTTCCCCAATTGATTTCTGCAGCTGATCCCGAGCATGGGCAACCTGGGCAGGTTATGCCACAACAGCTTTTCCATTTGCATCCAAATTTGGGGCATTATGCTCAACCTGCTCATCCACTTCCACTCAAAGGTGCAGCTTGCTCAATTTGCATAATAACTGTCTCCAGCTAATTATCCCCATTTGTTCATGGGAGCAGCCACTTTCTGTAGGGCTTAAAATTACCATAAACTGTGCATAAGATCAAGGCAACACCGATTTATCTTATTAACAGTGAAGGAGTTTGTGTGTTAATTAGCAGGGGATTACTTTGGAAATGCAGTCAGATGCTCTCAGGACCAGTTCACCTGACAAGCCTCAGGATCTGCAGCTCAGGGCTGGTGCAGGGGAGAATCAGAAGCTCCAGGAGCAATGGGAGAGGCCAGGGAAGCACACAGGGAGTCACCGGCCCGGGAATTCCTGTTTGGAGAACAGCCACAGGCTCTGTGGGCACTGCAAAGAAACCTCTGGGAAGCGATTTAAAGGGGAGAGCTGGAGAAAAGTGAGGTCAAAGTGCTTGCAGCAGTGTGTAGGTAAGCTCAGCAAGCTCCTGCGCACAGCAAAATTTGTTCTCTGCGTTTTTTGGTCGGGATTTTGGCCAAATTTTTAACAGAGGTGCAAAACGGAGGTGCTGTCTCCTCCAGAGCTTCTGCGCCTTGCTGATATTCTCCCCACTCTGCTTAGTAAGCAGCTGCTCCAGCCTCCCCCTTGCAGCAGCTGTCAGAGCACTTCCCATAATATTCATGGATGCTCCATGTTTTCCAGCAGCAGGTGGTACAATTTCTGTATCTGCAAACGATCAGCATTCAAATCCAGATTTTTCTCCTTAATAGCTACTACACAGCTACAAAGTGTTATCTTCCCCACACATATTTTTAATACCCCCAGTAAAAGCTAAAGTAAGGACTTGTATTTAAGGGAAAGATGTTCCCATGAAACTTTAAGTGAGAGTTTCACACTGGGAAAAGATTAGAATAATACAGACTCTCAAGTATAGAGCCATTTAGTCTCCATTTTTCCTGTGCCCCAGAAATAGCCTCCTTAATTTTCACTCTGGGGTTCCCACAGGCACCCATGTGGATGCTGGGAATTGGACAAACTCCTTACACAGCCTGGAAACTTCCCGCCAAAGGAGCTCAGAGCATACAAAGAACAAAAGAAAAGCCAATTATACTAAATAGTTTTCCTTTGAAAGACCCCAAAACCTTTAAAAAACCTGAAATGTGAAACTCAAACCAAAATACTTATTTGCTGCTCTTCCACCGAAGTCAATGTTGACATTTAATGGAAATGAGCAGTTTTCAAGCCAACACTCGTGTGCTGCACTGAATTTCCACAGAAAACAGGCCCTCTGTCTGTCTCCTTAAAAATCCATGGAATTTGAGCACAACCCCGTCCCTAGTGAAGCCACGAGACACAGAATGTGATGCCCATAAACTGCATGGCCATAAATCTTTATCTCCTGGTGGCGTGATGGAGTTCATAAGACAGTGGATTTAAAAATTCCTTTTTGCCAACCGGTTCCCTGATTTCTTAGGAAGCCCTTTCTGGGTTTAAGGCACGTCTTAAGGAACTAATTTTCCACAGTGATCCTGGAAAGAGCTGGAGTGTAATTGCCAGCGAGTTAATGGAGTCGCGCATATTTTTGTTCTTCATTTTCCTAAGAACAATCTGAACCTTCCAGAGAGATAACAAAGAATATCAAAGGCACCTTTTACATCAGGTGAGGCTCTCATCGCACAACAACCCCAGGCAGCTAAAAATTCAACGGCAAGACTTGTACCAGCTGCTCTCCAAAATTGTGTTCCACGTCAATAAAGGAGCAACTCAGAAATAAATAATAACACAACGGCCAGAGGTGTTGCTGCTTCTCAGCAATCTGCTAGAATTACTGGATATGAGGGCACGAAACTGAGAATTATTCCTTCCCTATCCATGGCAGGGGGTTGGAACCAGAATTCCAGAATCATTCAGGTTGGAAAACATCTCCAGCACCATCGAGGCCAAGCTGTGCCTGAGCCCCACCTTGTCCCCAGCCCGAAGCTCTGAGTGCCACCTCCAGGAATTCCTGGGACACCTCCAGGAATTCCTGGGACACCTCCAGGGATGGGCACTGGTAAAGGCAACACTGGGGGTGTGGGACTGTGAGCAAAAGCAAGATACAGCAAAAATGATCATGAGCCCAGGCTGGAACCGAAAGGATAATCATCAAAAATGGCCAAATTTCACCCAATTTCTCAGCAAAACGTGCAGCAAAAAGCAAAGCTGGAAGCTGTAAAGCACAAGGCCCCGCACAGCTTCCCAGCAAGGATTTCCCACGGCCCACAAAATTCATTTTGATTTACCTCCTGCACTGCTGTTTTCAGATGCAGCTGAAGAGCAGAGGGGGGTGCATGATTTCATTTAAAACTCTGCAGTTTCAGGCCAGCGCTCCCCAGCTCCGAGCAGCTCTTTGCAGTTGCCTTTCCAGACCAGCATCATTTCTAATCTCACCCTGAGCAAACACTTGTAAATCTGCTAAATGGCTCAAATTTCCAGTTTTTCTCCCTCTCAGTTGGCTGGATCACCGTCTCAAGCAGTTTCTCTGCCCAGTCAGATTTTCAAGGCGAGTTTATAAAACGAGCATCTGTTGATAATCTAATAAGTCTGGAAAGAAAATATTTCTCTTTTCCGCACAATGCTGGGAAAACCTTGAAACTTGTAAACAAGCAGGGGATGTGGCGGCAGCAATTGGTTTCTGTTAACAGCAAAATGCAAAGGAAGGAAAATATGAGGAGAAAAAGCGTATCTGTGCATATTTCATATCCCTTTTGTAGCCAGGCGCTTCCATGAAGTTTGACTCAGTGTTGTAATTAAAATGTTCTGTAACGGTGGTAATTACCCCATCAGGTAAGGCACAATGGATGGCAGCACAAACCTACAATATAATGATTATTTTCGAGCTGCATCTCAATTTTTGTGCATTTTAAGCACCTTCCTTGTGCCTGGGATTTTTAACAGGGTCCAACACGTGACAGTGCAGCCCTGCCTGGAACAGTGGGATTTTTTGTTAGCTTTGGAAATCCTTCTTGAGAAACTGCAGCCTTTTGAAGAGAACTAATTCCAGTAGATCAAGTGGTGAAATTTAGTCCAATTAAATCCCACCTGAGCACACCTTGATGGTGCAGAGAGAGGGGAGAGGCAGAGGGGTCTCCCAGTTCTCCCCACCACAGAGCTCTGCCTTCCGGAGCACAGAAACTCTGGAAACTTCTGGAAACCAACCCAGAGCATCCCAAATGTCACAGAAATGACAAAGCCCTTTCACTTTGCGAAAGGTTTTGAGGCACATTGACCTTGGAGTGCTAAAATTTCCCTTTTCGGGGGAGGAGCAGGGTGTTCAGACCTATATTAAACCAAAGTAACATAAAGCATCAGAGAATTCCTGCAATTCAGAGAGTTCTGGGGTTTGGAGCCTTTGCGAAGCATTTGGAGTGCTGCAGGAAGATGAATTATCTCCCATTTCTTGTATCAAAGCCTGATGTCAGGTCTGGAAAAACACTAAACCCTGTCAGTTATTTCCATCCTCCCGGGTTCCATCAGTCCTTTGCAAGCTCGTCCAGCAAGAAAATAACCCCTTTCACTTTGGAAAGGGGCAATAAAGATGATGGATGCTTTTTGGAGTTTATTTTTGCTTTGTCCATAAACATTCCCCTAATAGCTCATCACAGCTGACGAGGAGCTTGGCGGAGCCAACTGCTGTTGACTGAAAATATCTGACATTTTTTTTTTCTCCCAAGCTTGCTGTACAGAAGGAATTATTTATATTTGAATAGCACTCTCCTGTGATCAGGAAATATATATATATTTGTCATAATTAACACAGGGCCCAGCCACGCAGGCACTGTTAATGAGCTTTTATTAAGAAATCCTATTTTAGTCCCTTTCACTCCAGGGGGACCATGAGAGGCCTGAGATGTTTGTCTGACACACTTCATTTTCCCCTAGACACAGAATTAAATCACTGAACCAAATTCAAGGCAAGAGCTGAGGAATCAACCCCTTGATTTTCATTTTTTTACCCCCAGGATGCTGCTCCCAAAGCTAAAAGAGAATCCCAGAAGGGTTTGGGTTGGAAAGGACTTGAAGCTCATCCAGCTCCAGGCAGGGGCACCTTCCACCAGCCCAGGTGGCTCAGCCCTGAATTCCTGCTCTCCTTGCTAAAGAGCACTGGGATGACGCCAAATGGTTTTAAAAAAGCTGCTTTGGGATCATTATTTTTTCATCATCATTGCATCCTTAAACGTCCGTTGATGTCTTTCTACCCTCGGAGAAAATCACACTAAAGAAAACGAGACACACCCAAATGCTGATGCTTGAGAGACGCTCTGGAGGGAGGAATGAGGGCAGCATTTTAAAATGCCAACCTTTATAGTGATACCTGGATTTCTGGGAGTGAAGAAAAGGTGAGAGACAGCAGCAAGACATTGGAAAACATCTTTGAGCAAGCCCCACCACAACCTGCATGCTCAGAGGGGACAGACAAGAGCACGGCCTGGTAAAAACGGGATCTCCCAGCTCTGCCCTCTGCAATATGGAAAAGGACACGGTCAGGGACCCACCACCCTTCCTGCCCAGCTCCCTCGGCGCTCCCTGCCCATGATTTGGGACAAAATGTGCGTTTCTTGGCCATAAATAATAATAATAACATATTTAATACCTGTGACTCTCAGTTTCATCCTGCCTTTAACCATTCCTTGCCTTGCTCTGGAAGCAGGCTGAGGTAAGTGATGTGCGAGGCAAGCACACTGCTGTCACTTAGCAACCTGAAACGGGGCTTGGAACAAAGATCTTTATTTCTGGAACCGTTTAGCGGCGGTGCCTGAGCAGGGCTGAGGTTTTGGGCCCGGCACAAGCCCGGCCCCTCTTGCTGCTGCTCCTCTCCAGGGCTGTCACAGCCTCTGAACCTCCTAAACCTCATGGCAAAGAGCAGGAAGAAAATCAATGCGAGGGGGACAACTGGCATTATTCTGTGCCCGTTTCAGCCAGTTGATTCCAGCGTGCCCGGAGCAGGGCGCTGGGGCAGAGAACAGCTCACTTTGTGCCATGCAGACCCCACCAGCCTCTCTGCCCTTCTTCAGAGCGTGTTTTGGAAGCTGTTCCCCTCCCTGCCCTGGTGGCAGTGCCCCAGGACAGGGCAGCAGGTCCTGCTGAGCACCAGGAGCGGAGGAGCTCAGCCCTGGCTCCCTCCTGCCCCAGCAGGCTCCTCAGCCACGTCCAAAGCTTTCATCCATCCTGGATGGAAACTGGGAATCCTGCAGTCCCAGGATCCTGCAGGAGCACCTTCCCCACCAGGTGAGAGAGCCAAGAGGGATTGCGCTGCATCTTCCTCCTGCCTGAGCCAGGACATGCTTAATTACTGCCAGCTTTAATTACTGTCCCGGTCTCCCAAAGGGCTTTAATTCTCTCACATTTCACATCTCATCCCTACTCCTTTCCCTGCAGCAGCTCCAGGACACCTCTGGGCTGAGAATTCACATAAAGGGAATGAACCTGGTTCAACTGGAAATTTGGGGGTGCTGCTGCTCCCCCCACCACGGGTGAAATCTGCTTTAAGGGGCAATTTAAAACCAAGCATCCACCAGAAATTTGTCATTTATCGTGTGCTAGAAACAAATGCTGCTGCCCACTGCTCACCCTTCTCTACTTGAATCCTCCCCATATACACCAGGGGAACTTAGACATACCCCCGGTAAACCAAAATGCCTTGGTAAAAAATTAACATAGGCAAGAGAGTATAAAATACAGAGAGAAAAATGGAAAATGGAAGTAAAGAATTCACAGTCTTATAATGCCTAAAAAGCCAGGTTTGCCTTCTGAATATTCCTCTTCAAGGGAACACCCAGGATGACTCTTACCTCTTAAATCCCATTAACCAAACTGAACAATTCAAAAATCAATGAGAGAATGTAAAATAAATGCTATCATGTGGCAGAGCAACCCTGTGAGCCCTAACTACAAAGTGCTGCCTCTAATCAAAGCCTAATATTGTAATTCAAACTATTATTATTATTATTATTATGATTATTATTGCTATGTTTCTGTCTGGGCAAAAACCATTTCTTCATATGTATTTTTAACAATTTCTGTTAAGGACAATCAAAAATGCCATATGTGATCAAGGATTTGTAAAAATTAAGCCTGAGTTTGTATTTAAAATCATATCACTGAGAAGCATCAGCTCACTGCATTTTGCCAAGTCACAACGAAGATGAATTTTAAGATGAAGTTTTCCCACAGTAATATCCAGATACACTTCACGGGGAATAAAAAAATTTATTGTTGGCCTCATTTTAGAATGAAACAGAGTCGGATACAAGCTACCCAAAACACAGAGCTCTGACAGCAATTTACAGGCTTTACATGCAAGTCGAGTTAATCCTCTAAGTAGACTTCCAATTCCTGCAGGAGACAGGAATTAGGTGGCATTTGAGTTCACATGAGAAATGTGGAACAGTCTGGCTTCACTATGGATAAAGGCAGGGAGTTTTAGGGTGAGGCAGCAGAAGTGCATCAACCACCTCGCTGCTAAATCCCCGTGAGACACCAGCCCGGCAGCTTTGGTGGTGGCCAAATCCTGCCAGCGCTGTTCCAGTCCTGGGAACAAGCAGGATTCCACCAGCCAGGATGGTAAAACCTGCCTGATCTCACCTCCACAGGAGCAGTTCCCAGCCCCTGGCCATCAGTGATCTCCTGAAACCATGAACCAACCCTAGGGAGACTGACCCTTCTCGGATGATTTCCACCAGGGCCTGTCCAGGCTTTAGCTTTGCCCGCAGTGGGGCTGGAAACTGCCCTCGTTAAATTTGGGATGCACAAGGTTTCTATTGAAAAGCCAAATGGCAGAGGGGAAGATGATGCCACGGTGCCCTTCAGGCCCGGGAGAAGATGCTGCAAGTTGCACTCAGCAATTAACTGCTGAAGGAAGACTGGAATAATCACAGTTGCAGGTTCTGAGTGACGCGCTTGGAGCAGAACCTGGAAAGAGGCACCGGAGCAGGACAACACAAGCACAAACCAAACCTGGAGCACAGCACAGAGGAGCAAAGCTATTGACAGAAACATCACCGAGACATGCCCAAATGCTATTTTCCTTCAGCAATCACAATTTATTGGTGGGGGTTTGCCCGTGGGATGGGCAGTGGGCTGTGCCACATGTCCGGGGGGCTGAGTGCAAGGAGAGCTCTCCTTGGAATCAGCATTCATCACACAGCAGAGCCGGTTTTAAACGCGCAGCAGGAAGAACTTTCCCTTACAACAACATTAGTCAGGCCATGTGCAAGTTGTCTTCGGTGAAATTTTCATTAAATACGATTCAGGCCTTTTTGGAAATCGATAGGAGCCCTCCCATTGACCTTGGTGGGTGTGGGACGAGGCTGGTGCCGCTGCCACACCCAGACTGAGGGAGACAGGCTCTCATCGAGCCAATTTATATTGCTTAAATTAATTTGCCACACCTTAACTATGAAGATCTGCAAAGAACTCTACTCCCTCCTGTCCTCTTTAAACCCTGTACGCATTTTCCGCTGGCTAAAATGTGTGAAACCCTTGACAGGCTCAGCCAAATCCCAATCTGGCAACACCCTACAGGTTCACCCATGGTGTCCTGGCACCCCTGTTCAAAAACTCCCCAAACATAATGTCTGAAAAAAAAATCGCAGGTCAAAAATTAGACAGCTTACAATTTATCCTTACCTCCTATTCACTTTTGCCCTTCAAAAGAACTCAGCCCTGGGGAGCTGACAAATAAAGATAAATTACCCCTCTGCAGCGTTCTCTCTAACTAAGCCATTGTGGTGATTAAATGAACCTTAGAAGCCAAATTCAGCTTTGAAAGCTGAAACTGGGGGGGATTTTTTTTGCCTCTTCACAAATACAAAGCTCACAGCTTCCTGAGAGTGAGGGCTGAATTCAAGAAATTTCCTGGGTTAGCGTTTTGGGGGCAGTTACACATTGACCTTAATGGGTTCAGTCACGTGTGGTAGGTGCCAAGGTATTTCATGGATGCATCTCTAGATGTGGAATGATATCTGGAAGTGTCCAAGGCCACGTTGGACAGGGCTTGGAGCAACCTGGGACAGTGGGAGATGTCCCTGCCCATAGGAAAGGGTGGAATGGGGTTTGGGTCCCTTCCAGTCCTAATCAATTTGGGATTCTTTGATTTATAAAAGCCCACTGAGGCCTCCCCCTCTCCAAGGTAAACCCTTTTGCAGGGATGGGACCTGTCACAGCCCAAGGACACCACCACAGCATGGCACTCCTTTTCCTCACTGCTTAAAAAGAAACCCTGAAGAGCAACTGAAAATGCCAAGAAAAAAAACTTCAGAGAAAAACTGAAAAACGCTCAAGCTAGTTTAGCCGGAAGGCTGAGAGGTGGCTTGATTATATGGGCTTGATTATTTTCAGGGAAAAAAAAAAAAAAATCAGTCCTGCAGGGTTCTCCAGTCCCACACTGGAAGTTGCAAGGGGAATAAATGTCTGGATGCTGGAAAAATTCAAGTGAGAAGGTCCAAGTGAACTCAATCAGCACAGACAGCACCAAGCTGAGGAGCAGTGACTCCACCATCACCAGGTGTGTTGGAATCAAGCCTGGCTGCCTCTAATTTTGGACCTGTCATTTCTCTACAAGGAATGCATTCCTATGCACGGGTATTTAAAATGAAAGCCAGAGAAGAAAGTATGCAGTTATGCACACCTAACATATGTATTATATATGTATATTACATTTTATATATACAATATTGCATAAATATATATATATAAAATGCAGAAAGGAGAATAAAATATTTGCAAACCCGTGTGCTTCATTTAGAAAGAATTGCAGTGAAATTTAGTTAAAAAAGGGGGGTTCTTGTTCTCCAGAAAACTGGAATTTTATCCAAGCAGAGCAAAATAGATGCTGCACTTGCAGTTAGAGGTTTGATACAAGACAAATCTCATTATCCTCCATTTTAGCCTGAATTCTGTTGTGCTCAAGTGATCAAGGTGCATAGAGAAAAATAGATTAAAAAAGAGGATATTAACCCACACACATTTTTGCCCCTTCCAATAACTCTAAGAACTCATTAGGTAAGCTCTGCTGCACTGGTAATTAGGTTCAGAGTTGGTGTCAGTGTTGTAATGGGTTATTGATCACTGAAGTTCTCAAAGAACTTCATGGGTCTGGGAGTTTGGGAAAAAAAACTCCTCAAACCCCATGAAATGAGTGCTAGCCTTGCTCAATTTGATTTTCATTACATATTACAAGTCTTGTTACACTTCCCAACCCCAAGCTTTCATTTCTCCCCAGCAACAGTTTTATTTTAAGCTTTCCTTCCCCAGACATCCCTGTTGGCCACTTGGGCTGGGGATTAGATTTTTCACCTGTCCCAGGATTATTGGGAACAGCTATTTTTTATTTTCTCGGGGTTTTTTGAGAGACAGCACATGCCTGGAGGTGCAAAAATAGGCTGTGGGATGGTGTCAGCTGCCAGAGCCACGGTGGTGGTCTGCACTGAGACCACCCTGTTTATACCATGTATGTAGAACTGATCTATAAATATATCTGCGTGGAGAGATATATGTGTGTGTTTCTATATGTCCCCAAAAGCCACATCCACATGACTTTTAAATCCCTCCAGGGATGGGGATTCCACCCCTGCCAGTACCTTTTCAGCAAAGGAATTTTCCCCAGTGTCCACCCTGAGCCTCCCCTGGCCCATCCTGAGGCCATTCCTTGTCCCATCCCTGGGAGCAGAGCCCGGCCTGGGGCTGTCCCCTCCTGTCATGGAATTCCAGAGAGGGAAAAGATCCCTCTGGATCTTCCTTTTCTCCAGGCTGAGCCCCTTTCCCAGCTCCCTCAGGAGTTCTCCAGCCCCTTCCCAGCTCCATTCCCTGCCCAGGACTCCTCCAGCCCTTCCAGGTCCTTCCCGTGAGGGTCCCAAACCCGACCCCAGGATTAAAGGTGTGGCCTCAGCGCCCAGCACAGGGGGAATCTCCCCATTTCCCAAACCTGGCCATTGCTCCTGAAAGCAAACACCCACCCCAGGACCCTCCTGGAGCAGGACTGGGCTGTGGGTGCCAGCCCAGAGCCCATCCCTCCCCGCCCACCACACGGGCTTTACTGCAGACTGCGCCGCTGCCAAGCCATCACTACGCTTAATTAACGCATTATAAATTGCCAGGTAATTGCTCTGTGCATTTTTCCACCCGCAGCTCTGCCACTGCTGAAACCCTGCGAGGGTTTGATCCAGACATGGCAGAGGGGAAGATGATGCCACGGTGCCCTTCAGGCCTGGGAGAAGATGCTGCAAGNCTGCACTGAGACCACCCTGTTTATACCATGTATGTAGAACTGATCTATAAATATATCTGCGTGGAGAGATATATGTGTGTGTTTAAATATGTCCCCAAAAGCCACATCCACATGACTTTTAAATCCCTCCAGGGATGGGGATTCCACCCCTTCCAGTACCTTTTCAGCAAAGGAATTTTCCCCAGTGTCCACCCTGAGCCTCCTCTGGCCCATCCTGAGGCCATTCCTTGTCCCATCCCTGGGAGCAGAGCCCGGCCTGGGGCTGTCCCCTCCTGTCATGGAATTCCAGAGAGGGAAAAGATCCCTCTGGATCTTCCTTTTCTCCAGGCTGAGCCCCTTTCCCAGCTCCCTCAGGAGTTCTCCAGCCCCTTCCCAGCTCCATTCCCTGCCCAGGACTCCTCCAGCCCTTCCAGGTCCTTCCCGTGAGGGTCCCAAACCCGACCCCAGGATTAAAGGTGTGGCCTCAGCGCCCAGCACAGGGGGAATCTCCCCATTTCCCAAACCTGGCCATTGCTCCTGAAAGCAAACACCCACCCCAGGACCCTCCTGGAGCAGGACTGGGCTGTGGGTGCCAGCCCAGAGCCCATCCCTCCCCGCCCACCACACGGGCTTTACTGCAGACTGCGCCGCTGCCAAGCCATCACTACGCTTAATTAACGCATTATAAATTGCCAGGTAATTGCTCTGTGCATTTTTCCACCCGCAGCTCTGCCACTGCTGAAACCCTGCGAGGGTTTGATCCAGACATGGCAGAGGGGAAGATGATGCCACGGTGCCCTTCAGGCCTGGGAGAAGATGCTGCAAGTTGCNTTTATGCCCAACAAAATTCCAGAGCTGCTCCAGCAGGCTGCAATGGACGCTCTGCATCCTGGATGGAGAGGAGAGCTGCTGAGGAAGGGAGAGGTTCCTCCCGGAGGGAAGGGGTTTGGGTTCCCACTGCAACAGCTCCAAACCGCTTTATTCCAAGTGCATTCCAAGGGCCATGCCAAAGCTGCTGCCAAGGCAGCAACAAGAGAAGGGCAGAGCAAGTCTGGTACCAGAACCTGGTACCAGGAAGGGCCAGCCTTGGGCAGGGGGTGACTGTGCATTAAGCAAATTGCAATTTGTTATTCTGTTTTGGGTTTTTTTTGTCAGCTTAATGGAAAAGCCAAAGGGCTCTTTGCCCTTTAACACCGCCATGGCTACTGCTGTACTTTAAATGCTGTGTAATTATATCAGCACGCACATTCAGTCTCCCAGTTTGAGCTGGGCCCAGGCTGGTGGGGGGCAGGCAGGGAATGGTGTCCCAGCCATCCCAGTGCCTCATTCCCTTCTCCCAGCCCTCCTGCAGCAGGAACCAGCAGGGCAGCGCTGGGTGCTTGCTGGAATCCTGCAGAAACCTGAGCTGGAAGGAGGTGGAAGCCACATCAGATTTCCTGTTTCCTCCTCTGACAGACAGAAGCAGCTCGATGTGTCCAAGGGACAGGCAGGTCCTGGCTGCTGCCACCCCTGCCCTGCTGAGGAGAGGACAGGGGGTGATCCCTCATCCCAAGCTTTACCCCAGCAGATTTGCATGATCACAAAACCAGAATATTCTTTTCAAAGCACAAGGTGGTAACGGGCACAAATATCAGGCTGTGCTTTCATAGCCAGGCCAGAAACAGGGCAATAAATCTTTTCCCTGGTTTGTTCTCTCTATTTTCAACTAGAAGAGGACAGTACTGGGTTGGATATTGGAAGGAATCCTCCCCTGGGAGGGAGGGCAGGCCCTGGCACAGGGTGCCCAGAGCAGCTGTGGCTGCCCCTGCATCCCTGGCAGTGTCCAAGGCCAGGCTGGACATTGGGGTTGGAGCAGCCTGGGACAGTGGGAGGTGTCCCTGCCATGGCAGGGGTGGCACTGGGTGGGATTTTAGGTCATTTCTAACCCAAACCATTCCATGACTCTACCAATATTTTATTCCAAACAAAAGATTTTGTACATTTCCTGAATGCTAAGAAGATCCTCAGGTTGTGGATCTTCCCTAGAAACATCTCCTTGCAAGAAGTCAGAACTCCCTTCTCTGAAGTTATCTAGGTAAGTATTTAAGAACTAAGATTTAAAGCGCTCATTTACATTTGTTAATTCAGGGTTGTTCAAACTATTATGAAAATTTCAAAGAGGAGTAAGAATTGAATAGCTTAAGAGCATCCTTTGAAAACAGAGATATTCCTTGCCTGCAGAACTTTCTTCCCCTAATCAGCCCACATAGAAGAGTTGTCATTTCTATCTAGTTCACTAGCAGATATGCCTTCATTATTAAATATTAAATCAGAGAGAACAGAGATTCAATTCAGAAAAATATAGCTCAATCTGCCAAACTGCTACTTCCATGAATTATATTGTGAACATATTTTGATAAAAAGGAGGTTATTTAAAGATGCAACCGAGTCTGGTGATAAATGAGACCCTGTTTCAGTTTGTGTCTGCAAGTTTTAACTCAATAAATATAAATCTACACATGGTGCATTTTCCTTTTCTTTTTCAACTCCTTTTTGTTTTTTTATTTTTTGCCTTCTAGATAAATGTTTGCAATAAGAAACAGTGTTTATTGTACTTAGAAATTTTAATATAAAAACCACAGAGGAAGCAGCTATCTGGATGAACAGAGCAACAGAGAAAAATAAGAAATTATTGTAATCTGTTACTAACAAGGGCTGAGCAAATAACTCCTTGTGAATAATTCACTCAAGAAACGGAGCCTCTTTCTACGCTCACAATCTAATTACAAACAATTTACTTCGTTCTTGTAAAAGCAACAGCTCTGGCAATGGACTGGGAGAGCCCTCCAAGGAATCCAACATTCCATGGTTTAATCTGAGCAGAAAAGCTCAGTGCCACTGCTTCAGACCCCCTCCCTCCTGCTCAGCCTGGGGCTTGGAGCAGCCTGGGACACGGGAAGAACCTGAACCCTGTCCCTGGCAGGGCTGGCACTGGGTGGGCTTTAAGGTCCCAAACCAGTCTGGGATTCTGGGATCCCAAGTGCCCAGCCAGACGTGGCACAGCCCAACACAAACCACCCAGTCCTTATGCACAGGGCACCTTCCTGGGCACAAATACGGAATGTGGGGGTCCAGGGGCCAGCAATCCCATGGGATTGGTGCTGCAGGGCTGGGCACCCCACGGGGCACCCCCAGGGCCTGCCTGGAGGGAAACTGCACCTGCTTCTCTGCAGGATTTTACAGCTCTCTCCACAAAACTAATGGCCCTCACCCCAATAAAAGGGCATTTAACTTTTGGTTTTACGGGGGCTTTTTATGTGCATTATTGCAATCCAATTTAATTCACTCCCTGCGAGTTGAACTGGCACTCATTTCGGGCTGAAGTGATAACACATAATAGCCCCTTTCAACTGAATTGCTGAATAAAAGTCCAAATCAGGCCCTGTTAGAGCAGCCCTCCCTCTGGATGCTGCTCCATGGCCAAAGGAGAACATCCTCACTCAGCCCCGGGCAGGGTCGTTAAACTTCAGATTGAGGGGTTCGTTTCACAGGTTCATCACGGGAATGAAAATGTCCATTCCTCATAATATTTAACTACCATCACCACCCTGTGACTCCCAGCTGCGCTGAATATGAAAACTGAAGTGCAAATGTCTTCTCTGAACTGGCCAACGCACTGATCATTTCATTTTAATTCCAGTACAGAAGTTAAAAGAGGCGTCTCTAATGATTCCGGTTTATGTCAATAAACTGTATCAAAACAGTCTTCCCAGGAAACCCATCAATCTCTACTATGAGCCCATTTGCTCTTATATATGAATAAATGAAATGTTAACATAACATTTAAGGGAAAAGGAATTAATTCTGCTTTAATTCCACATTTACCAGAATTCCTGCTTTCCTGAGCTCTGATTCCAGAGTGCAGTAGCATTTAAATTCTGCTTTGCAGAAAGGAAGGGAACAGGAAAAGTGCTACAAGAATAAATCCAGTGGGAATGGGAGATGAGAGGTGACCAGGAACTGGCGGAGAGACAGACGCAGATCCTGGGAAGATGAAGATGAGGCACTGGCAGGGCTCGTGCTCCCAGCGCACAGGAGGTGTGCTCTGCTCTCTTCCCTACTGCTACTTTGCTCCTTAGCAATCACCGAACCACCACTGCCTAAAAAGCAGGACTTTTATTTAAAAACCTAACCCTGAAATTGTTAATAATCACAAATCCTGTTGCAATGCAATAGCAGCAATAACATAGTTCAGTGTCCTCCTGCCTCCGTGTCCTCAGCCCCTCTCTCCTTCCTCTCCAACCCTGGCAGAGCCCTGACCTGCAGCTGCCTCTGCCCCCTTTTGAAAAGGAAGGAATTCCTTGTGCAAAGGGTCCAGTTTGAAATGTTCCACCAGGGAAGGCTCCAGTTCCAGGGCAGCACCTCTGACAGATGTGGATCCATTAACAATCCCTGGAATTACACTTAAAATTCCTGTGACAGCTCTCAATAATCCACAGCTGGGATTGCCTGGGCAGCTGGATAAAGCCTATTAAGCCCTCCAGGCCCTTCTCATGCCTGGGGTATCATCATTCCCCCTGCCCTGTGCTCATTTCCACGGAGCAGCCGATCCTTATCCTCACGCACAGCTTCATCCTCCTTAAGGAGCTCAGAGTCTGTCCTCACTCCTGTCTGGGCAGCGTGGATCCGTGAGGGCTGGGCTTGTCCAGCCCGGAGAGGAGAAGCTCCAGGGAGAGCTCAGAGCCTGTCCAGGACCCAAAGGGGCTCCAGGAGAGCTGGAGAGGGACTGGGGACAAGGGATGGAATCAGGACAAGGGGGAATGGCTTCCCACAGGCGGGACACTGGGATGCAAAACAGTCCAACCTGGCTTCCCAATTCAGCTGTAACACCTCCGGAGAAGAAGGGGAATCCAGACTCCGGGTACTGAGGGACAAAGGCACCCCACAGCCCCAGTGACAGCGCTCTGCCCGCCACGGGCTGGACCCCGCTCCAGGTGACCCCAGAGCAGCTGTGGCAGGGCACGAAGAAGAGGCTGAATCTCACGCCTGGGAGTCCTTCAGCTGCTCCCCTGACGGACCCAAACAGAGAGAAACGCATCAGCTGCAGAGCTGGTGAAAAACCCGACGCGTGTGCAGGAAAAGCTGGAAAACTCTTGACTTAACCACGCCACAGGTCAAAAACAAGCGCTGTTTAATAGGCCTGCTTTGAGACCATTTCTCAGTAAAGCATTAACTTACCCCATAAAACCCACCAACAAAGAGGATTTGCAAAGGTCATAAAATGGAATATTTCTGACCCGAGCCATTATTCGATTTTCTGTGTGAGTAAGGAGAGCCCCTGAGTGTGCAGCTACCAAAAAGAAAAAAAAAAAAAAAGGAGTGGTAGTCAGCAAACAGCCGAGAGCTGCAGGGGAAAAAAAAAAATTAAAATAGTCAATAAAAATATTCACTGGGGTCACAGGGATGGTGGAAAAAGCTGCAGAGTGAGCTCCCTGCACCCGTGAGCAGCTTCTTGAGGCTGGAGCTGCGGAGGAAACGCCATATGGTGGGAATTCAGTCGGGAAAAGCCGTCGGAAGCAAAGCCGGGTAAACACAGCCAGAGGCTGGGAGTTCAGCTGAGGTAAGGCAGGCTCAGAGGTCAGCCTGGAGGGCACAAACTGGGGTAGGAAGTGATGCTGGGAGATCACGGGCGAGGGGATGTAGAGGAGCCTGTGGGAGTGAATCTGCTGCCCATGGCTCGGGTGCTGCGCTGGAGCTCCAGCGCCGGAGTGGGATCCTGGTGGGAAGCTCACCTGGGAGCACCTGGAACAGGGCATGCCAAACCCACTGTAGGAGTCCAGGGCACGTGGAAAACCCCTCAAACTGCCCTGGGGGGGGGGTCTGAAACCCTGGCAGAAACCCCAGGAAAGCATTGCCTTGGACCTCAGTCCATGGGAAAAACCTCCAACACTCATAGATGAGTTGAGAAATAACAAAGATTTAAAATA
>WBMY01010300.1:309-17469 GCA_013397315.1 Donacobius atricapilla
CCCGGGCTTTTATGAAACAAAAGCCCCTCGAGGTTCCGGGTTTTGTTTATTATTAATGCTGTAGTTGTTGTTTGTTTACTTCGTTATACATGCTAGTAAAGAGCTGTTATTCCTATCCCCATATCCTTGCCTGAGAGCCAACTTAATATCAAAGTTTTAGTAATTCGAAGGGAGGGGGTTTGAATTCTCCATTCCAAAGGGAGGTCTTGCCCTCCCTAGCAGATACCCATCTTTCAAACCAAGACATTGCCTAATGACTGTTTAGTCATACAGTTAATTTATATAGAAAGTTTTCCTCTGAAAAACTGGGAACTTACATATTTGATAAATATTTTTTCTGTAGGCATGACAGCATGATAAAGTGATTAGCAGGGTTGAAGAGAAGATAACAGGAGACAGAGTTACAATAAAAAAATCGCCCTTGATGATTTTGGAAAATACAAAAGCATTTCATATAGCATTTCATAAATTCAAATAGTACTGTGTCCTGAAAAGAATAGCCTGCAGTTCAACAGAGCTGAGTGTAAAATACTGACTGAAGGAATACGTGGTAAGGAATTACTGCCAAGCCCTGGATCTGCAGAATGAGCTCTGGAATCACAGAGGGTCAGCATATACCCCCACACCACTGCAGAGGTGCCTTGTGTGACATGGAAGAAGTAATGTAGCTGCTGTACTCAGTTCTGCCAGCCCTATTTTAGGGTATGTATCCAGCTGCAAAAAGATGAGAACCAATTACAGGAAGTCCAGAGCAGAGAACAGGCAAAATCAAAGGTTTAAAACAGTTCACTTATGAGGAAAGATGGATGAAGTTGAGGGGTCTTCCCTGAAAAACTATGTTGAAATATTTTCAAGCAAGTCTTTGAAGAAGAAGGGAAAAAAGTGTGATCTTGAGTGAGAATAAGACAAAAAGTGTTCAAATTCTCAAATTGACTACTTTCATCACTGGAGATATTTAACTGTTCCTAAAGGAAACATGAAATCTGGAATGCAGGTTCAGTTTGCTTTCAGCTTTCTCAGCAGAGTTCATTGGAAGGCAGTAGCCTCCACTGTCTTAACCTTTGTCATGCTTTTGTAGTCCTCTTATTTCACCCATCATGTCACTTCATAGCATATGTTTTACTAGAGGGGAGATGTGAACTACACAAAAGACACTACAAGTAGGTTTTCTATTTTTTTTTTTAATAATCTTCTGTCCCAACCCTGAAGACTCTTTAACATAGATGATTGGAGAAGGGAAAGAAGTTTGTTTGCTTTAAAAGTACATTGAAAGTTAAGTTGAAAATAAAGTAAAAATAAAAGTTAAAAGATTGTAAAATATCCTCATGCAGCTGAAAGCACAACTTTCTCAGGAAAGAATGTGAGCATAAATCTCCCAATTTTCTTAGTAAGCAAAAATAGCAATTTGCAGTACAGAAATGTGCCACAGCTTACTTTGCCTACCTTATGAGGTTGTTTTCTGCTGTTGTCAAATTTGGCTTTCAAACAATTTTTCCTTTGGAAGCAGCAGTGAAGCCTGAAAAATTGCCTTCTGTAATCATCTTTGGAAATTTCAGTGTGAAAAGACAAAATAAATAGAGTTTCAGTGTTTTGTTATTCAGCATTACTTTTTTTTTCCCCAGAGATGATCACTAGGAAAAGGAAAGAAAAAAACCCAGAAGTGATGTATCAAGCATATAACTTTAGGATTATTGCTCTTGTTGAGGCAATTACTGTGCATATTATAACAAAAGTAAATAATATTTTCCTGGAAGAGTGATGTACTGACAATTAGTCTTACTAGAAATTCTTAACTTACTGGAGAACAAAGTAGCATGTGCTGTGCTTTGCTTGTGATGGAAATTTTCACAGTGCCGTGACAGGAAAAAATATGCAAAAATGCTTAGTGTCATCTGTGCAGAATGCGGAGTTACTGATGCGGGTTTTCAAGCACAGGCAGGTCTTGTGTTAGTTAGAGTAGAATATCTGGGGGAAAAAATTCTCAGTGAAACAGGAGTAAAAAATAAGGGGAAATCTCTTAAGGAGTTAAATGTACTGTCAGACTTGTTTGGCTGTGCACAGTAGCCAGGTGAGGAGCACAGGACAGTGCAGTCACAGAGTAGTTACTCAAAGTGTTCATTTATGATCTCAGGGGAGGATGTTTTTATATTTAATTTCTGCCACTCAGTAAATCATGTTTTCTTGGGCCAGTGTTCTTTGCCAGTGCAAGGAGGTCAAACCCCTTAAGCTCCATCAGGCAGGGGAAGCTGCCCATCCACAGACCTGTTTAGGTCCTTTGTGAGGTGTGGTCTGACATATTCCAGCTATGTCCGCCTTCCTGCGGGTGCAGAGAGTAGGCAGAGTGTGGGAACTGGGAAGTACAGTGGTGCCAGATATCATTAATACCAAGTATTTCAGCTGTCTGCAACACAGTCGCTATCATGAAGTGGCAGCTATAAATTCCTTCCTTATCATTCATACTTTCCCTTGTAATATTATTAATTTACAGGACATGCAGCATCTGAGACAACTACCTCACTGTTGTACAAAAGGTCCTAAAATTAATCAGATTGAGACACCTGTGTGCTGAAATAAAGTGTTTGATATGCTTATTGAAAGATAGATATAAACTTTTTGGGTGTTGAAAAGCTTCAGTGGTAACTGTTATCCACATTTTACAGAAGAGAGAGGAGTGAGGCAGGAGAAATAACCATTTTAGGGACTGAAGCTGGAGAGGTGACAGCCACCCCTTCATCAAACATAAGCACAACTTTAGTAAAGAAGAGTAGCAATATTCACAGCAAAGCGGTTCCAAAAGGTGTGCTTAGATATACTACACATTTAATCTTTTTGGTCTTCTTTTTCACTTATGCATATGGTACCTGAGTTTTTTTATATATAAACCAAATTCAAAAAGGCTGTGTCAAGATCCATAAACCTGATGATGTTCTATATTCCCAATGAAAGCAGATGTGTTAATCTGTATAATTATTGCTTCTAGAACTATTTAAAAATCTAAGTGTTTTGTCGCCGCCTTTCCTCTATTTACATCTCTTAGATTTTTGGTTTATGAGCAGCAAAAGAAAACTGTCACTATTTGCTATAAATTGAAGCTTTTAATATCTATGTCTGTTCTACAACATTTGTCAGCTTTGAGTATTCTGTCAGTAGAAAATAAAAATAGCAGGAAATCTCAGCAATAGTGACACTGAAAATTTATCTGCTTATGCTCAAAAAGTGTAAAATGCAGGTTTCACGAATAAGCAATTGTAATTTTCCTTAAAAAAAAAATTGCAGTTGCTGTGGCTAACACTAAACTCTACGTACATCACCATGAAAATAAATGACAAGGATTTTGCACGCAATGTAGTTATTTACACAAAATGCTATTAAACCCTTTAAACAGTAAGAGATAGGCAAATAGATATTGTTTGTCAGACTCCATATTTGGTGCATTGTTGGACACAAAGATGAAGTTGTAGAAATGCTCTGAAGAGTAGTTCTGCTCAGTAACAGAGGTGTTTTACCAGCTTGTAAAACTTGACTGTCATGTCACAGTGTTTTAAAGTTAAAAGATATTTCAAATGTAAACTTTTTCCAATAGCACTGTTTTATTTAATCTGCAAGTATGCTTGGTAAAACAGGTATGTATAAAAAAATGAAATTAAAAGTTTATGTGCACTGGATATAATATGTATATTTTATTGCTCTTGTTTTTCAGTCTTGCTGAGGAAAATGCTCTTTTGATAATTTTCCTGAGTTTTGCTCTTACTTAAGGTTTTCTTTATTGTTCAGTAGTATTTTTCTCTCCTTGAGGAAAATAAACAACCCAGCTAATACATTAACTTTAGTGGTTTTAATTATTAGTGAAGCGTGCTAAGAGCAACAGTACAAACTGTAAGGTTCAAATGTATTATATTGTGGTGCATTACTTGTTACAAAACAGGAATATTTTGGGACAGTCCTGGCTGGATTTTTACTTGTCCTTAACTGTTTTGCTTGCAATGGGGCTAGTTCAGTTCTGCCATCACAAGTGTGTTATATCTAGCCAGAAACACTGCTTTCCACCTAAAACAATTCTCCTTCAGATTCACTTTTCTCTCATTTTATTTGTGAAACATCAAACAGGTAGTTACGGGTTTAGTGTTAGGAGATATTCTGGCAAATACCTGTCTCCTGTAGTCTTTCTGTTCAGTAGTGGATGGCTAATGTTTTAATTGTGTTCCTCTTTTATAATGGTCCAAAAGACAGTAGCTATCATTTTCCTCTCCAATACACCATCTTCTTTGCAATCCTCCTTCAAAATTGTGAGGCTTGTTTTACCAGAAGATGAATGTGATTAAAAAATACTTTCCATTTTAGGAGAGGGTCTACAAAAATTTTATCTGATCAAAAAGAAGTGTTACAAGATTGAATTCCTGTCTGCTGCAGAAGTAATTTTTGTCTGACAGTGCATTCAGTCTGCTGTCAGTGTCTTTCAAGAGTAATACAAGAATGTAAAGATGGAGGAGAGAGACTTGCCTGGAGAGGGATAAAATTATTCCTCTGGGAAATACTTTTTGTTTGTTTATTTCACAGCAAAGGCTTGAGTCTGTTCTTAAATGAAAGGGCAACATAACCTGGATGGGCTGATTAGGGAGAATGTGATACATAGAACTTGTGTAATTTAGATAAAAGGCAAAAAAACTTCTTAATTCTTTTTTTGTTTGAATTTTGTTGAGCAGAAATTGTAAATAGGTGCACAATCATGATAAAAATAATGGTTTTGTCTAGGAGTTCATTGTGCAATTGAAGCCTGTAAAACAATTTTTCTTATTCTGTAACTTTGAAAGTATTTATTAGTTTTAAGATTATGTATACCTGTAGAAGTATCTAGAAGTGACTTGTGTACTCCACATCTGAAAAACTGTAACAAAATCTCTTCAGCCTGGAATCATATTGAAAAAAAATGTGAAAAATTAGTCTGTTGGGTGACCAAACAAAATTTATGATTTTAAGTTAGATGTACAGCAAAAATAGTTGAGGAGGTGCAAACTCTGAGTTCATAGGTTTTTCAGTGGCATTACCCAGTTAGGAAGGGAGGGCACTTAAATTACTTAAAACAATTACTGTTGGAAAACTTCATACAATAAAAAATGCAAATCTGCAGAAATAGACCTGAACTCTCCATCCTGGGAAGGAAATGATCAACCGTGGTGTGTTAGAGTGCAGTTAAAGTGCCATGATACAGTGGAAGAAGGAGCTTTAATAAATGTTTCTTATAATCCAGGAATTTAGAGAGAGAGAAGCTGGGACAGAAGGAACAAGGGAGGTGGTTTGGGTTTTAGCACATCATTTGTTTCCAGCTTCATTCTGCTGCTGTCTGAAGGCAGGATCACTCCTTTTCATACTCCCTTCACCACTGTTGCCCCAGAAGGGAAATTGGGCTGCATGGACCAGACAGCAATCTGCTCTGCAGAAGCAGTAGTGGTCCAGAACACACACCATCACCTAACTCAGGTTCTGCATCTGACTACACCATTACCCTCTCGATGGCAACTTTTGCCTTTGGAAGGAGCTGTATTTCCATCCCCTGGACATTCCTTGGATGCAGCCAGAGTACTGCTGTTCAGGGCTAAATGCATAATAGTCAGGTTACTGGAGATGAATCCACCTAAGGCTCTGTGAGCAGAAAAACTTACTATTCAGTGATACAGGCATGGGAGTTCAAAAAAGGTTATGCAGAAGTCACCTGTGGTTGACAGGAGGGCAGAGTGACACATACCAAAGAGAGATGCGTTGAGACTTGGGGGGCACCTCCTGTTATGTCGGCACCTGTTTTGCGTGGGCAGTGCAGCAGTGAATTGCAGAGGGTCACGTACTTGGAGTGCATTTAGCTGCAGAGCAGCTGAGGTGTTGTACTGTGCCGAGAGGTGTCCCTGGAAAGTAGCGTCCCTGGCACCTGCTCCCCACCAAGCTGCCGTCCTGGAAGAGCTGGGGGAATAGTTTCCTCTGCAGAAGACAGATAAAAGGAGCCTCTGAGAAAGAATGTCTTCTGGTGCCTCTTGCGTTTCTGTCATTTGGGTACACGCAGTCTGACATGCCACTTGGGCAAGGTTGCTCACCCATCCATGGTCTACATAGAGTCCCTGCTGCACTGGCTGAGATGCTACAATTAATTCAAGGTAAATTCAACTTTTGGGGCTGGAAGCTATTTTTAAGACCTCAGCTGTTACAAGATTCCCTGCCCTTTCTTCAGTGCTGAGGCCCAGAGCAAGGGTGACATGCACAGTCACAGGGTCACATCACCTTCCAATGTATCAGCTGAGACCCCGAGACCTACCAGAACTGCACTTTATGTCCTGAGGCAGAGGTGCTGTACCCCTCCAGTGGAGTCACTTGCCATTTGCTGGGTGGTTGGAGGACACGTGCAGACAGCTCCTGCAGGAGCAGCTCCTTAGCTGTAACTCCTCAGCCCAGCATAGGGATGGTGACTTGTTTGTCAAGTCATGCCTTTTGTGAAACTGTAGTCTGCACCTTAGATAACGTAGGGAATCTTTGTCCATCTCATTTTCACACATGGTCAGCATGCATATGTGTTGCTGTTGGACATGAAATCAGACTACATGACTCTAGAATTTGTTAGAAGGCTGAAACTGATTTTATTAAAAATTTGACTTCTTTATATACTAGGTCGCTAGAACTAAACTGATCAATGTTAAAGGCAACAGCTATTCGATCACATTGACTGACACAGAGATAATCAAATTGTCTCCACCTTCAAAGAAGAATGCAAACAAGATATGATTAGCAAAAACATCTTCTGTTGTTTACAGAAAATTCCATGAGAACTGAGTTTTAGAAATCAAAACATCTCAGGCTGAAAAACCAGGGCTACACATATGGTTTAGGCAAGTTTTGAAATACATAGAACTTAAAAAATATTTTTCTTGTACCCATGAAATATCTCACCTGCCTTTTGACAGAGTTGTAGAAGCCTCAAAGCAACCATATAATGATATGAAATAGTTTTCTTTTAATAACATCTAGTGGTCCCAGTTCTTATTTATGTTTCCTAGATTTGTAACTCCAACAACAGTATTTTTAAAAGTCAGATAAAGTGGTCTCATCTACTGGTTATATTTTTTGATGCTTTGGAAGATCTGTTTAGTTTTTATGTTGGAAGCCAGCAGGCTGTTTTAGAACCTGATGAAAAACATTGAGAAGTAATCATAAAGCAAGGCTTTGGGAAATCACAGGAAGCAGAGTTCCTGGTAAATATATTAGATCTGTAGTACGATTTAAGGACAGTACCTTTAAGGAGAATGTGTTTCACAGAAATAACATTTGTCATCAAGTCGTTCTTTGTAGGTAAGCAGCCTTCATTTGGTGCATTGCAAGAACTCGTGGGCATGTAAATAATGTCAGGAATGTCCCTGGGAGCAAGGCCTAATGTGGAACAAATGCTTCTTTGGTGCTTCTGCTTCCAGAGAACTCTCCCTCTGTGTTTCATATAGCAGTCCAAGCTGATAGCTCAGATACTTTTAAGAAAGCTTCTCTTGTCATCTTCTGTCCCCACATCTTTACACGGATTTTGAGCACTTATTTCTTCCTCTCAGTCCAGCTGTTTCCTAGGCATAGCCAGTTGAAATGGTTTTCCTGTGCTCATTGGTTCAGTAGCTTTGGTGAATTGGTTCAGTGACAAATGCCTTTCAAAGTTGTCCCTCAGACCCGCAGAACAGTGCTCTGATGTGACAGGTAATCCCAGTGCCTTTGAAACAGGAACTCTCAATATAACTGCATTTTATTATTCACACTTGGGCGATGGTGATCTTTTTTGTTACTTTCTTGCAAGTCTGTGTGCAAAAGAATATGTATGTGTGTGTAGTTTAATGAATGAGTCTGTTGTCCTTTTCACCTCGCTACTTTCTCCCAGCCCTAAAAACAAAAAGGAGAAAGAAACAACCTACTTCTTAGAAGCAATTTTGATTAATGCATCGCTTCAAAATTCTGGCATCAGGAAATAGAAGAAACATATTTTGGATAACTGAATTCTTCTGGAAGACCTGCTTTTAAAAGTGGTTTATATCTTTGCCTGGGTTAAGTGATACAGCAAATGCTTTTGATATAATATTTGTGTTTCATCTGAAGGCTGTAAATATTTTTTTTCAGATCTGCCTCTGATAACCCTGTGTCTAGCAGAGATTCTCCCTCTGACTGAAGCGTATACATCATTCTTCAGAGTATCCATCATTGCACATTCTGATTCAATAAGAGATTATATCTTATTATATTTCCAGTGAGTCACCATATTTATGGATTTAACTGGTATTGTCCAGATGTATCATCTTTGATTCAGTGTTTTGGGTACTGTGGGACTTTCTCCCCATACACCACATACTGGAGGTTGCTGTTACGTGGTGCTGAGCCATCCTAGGGACTGCTTTTATCTATGAGTGGTATCAACAGATAACAATTGAGTTTTTGTTAGTGCAGAGTTTATATATTCAGTTTTGTTAAAAAGAAATGTTATGGAAAACTTCAGTTTATCTTGTAATGCTGAAAAGTCTAATCTGATTTGGTAGTTAGGGGTTGGTTTTCACGTAGTTTCTCTTTCACAGAGGACTGCACACATATATTTACTGTTGTTTGGTTATTTAATGTAAAGTTAACTCTCAATAAATATTCACTGACTTTGTGTGGCTATATTGACTCTTTCGAGAATTAAAAGGCATGACATATTCAGACTGAAACTTCAAGAAGTCTTAATTGTGGTGGATTATGTGACTCAATGAGTTTTAGGCTTTTTTTTTTTAGATGATGCTTCACATAGCTTTGTATGTTGCTCAGACATTTGTTTTAACTCTGTGTGTAATTAGTTGAAAATTGTTTTGGTTTTCTGCTTTTTGTAATTACAGCAAATTACTTTCTAACCTTGTTAAAATCCTCCTAAAAAATCACTACAAATGAAAACACAGGAAGAATGCAGAACCAGGTGTGCTTTTTTAATGATGACAAATATGGTACAGATTTCACAAGGCTAGAGGTCAGACAAGACACCTTTTCTTATTTGTGCATTTTCAGAAAATAATTTTAGGAAATAGTTGAGAAGATATGTTTGCAAATGAAGCAGAGGACGTCAGGAGCTGTGCTTCTATGGCAGTAGTAGTTCCCAGTAAGGCAGTAGGGGAAGGAAGGTAATTACAGAATTTTAACAGTTTACAGATGTTTAAAAGACGTAACCACTAGTCAGAGTAATATTTTTCTATTCTATATTACTAGTGGGATATGGACAGTTTTAACCTGCGTGACAAGGAAGACCTTTTCATAACAGTATACAAGTAAATTAACTCTTAGAACATGCTTTTTCCTGAAGTAATTAAAACACATTGTTAGCAATATTTAATAAAGGGGAAATCTTTCATTGCTCAGAGCATGGGCTCAGTTCTGTTTCTAGCTGCTCTGGTGCTTAAAGCACTTTTCTTGGGGCCATCCAATTACAGCAGTCTGTTAACCTCTCTGGAGAAGAAAACTAAAACCCATGTCCAGAGAGATGAATGAGATGAACCTGGGGGCAGACAGCTCACCAAATAGGCTTTTGATTAAAAAATTACCTTGTTCTTAAGCAGTGATTGGGAAATTTCTGAGAAACAGATGAAAATCTGATATAGAAAAATTATTGCATTTCCTACCAGAGAAGACTGTTCATGCTGGCTGCACATGGCCTAAATAAGCAGCTTTTAGAAAATCCTCTTTGCAGGAGTCACTAATTTCAGTGCATTTGTGAAACACAGTTGCTAGTTTTCCCAGCAAATGTTCCTGGTGGTTACTGGATGCAGGTAGCAGCCAAGCAAAGCAGTAAAGTAATTTTCATGGAAGAAAAAATCCTTATTTTCAAGCAGCAAAGGCATGATCCAGATAATTTATTAATTTATTAGTTTTTCGTTCTTTGGAGTCCCTTCACGTAATGCCTTAGACTTGCCAAATTAAAGGGGGTAAGAACTTAAGTGATGAAAAGCATGAGACAGAAATTCCCGAAGTCAGTTCCAAGATAATGTTATGGGCACCCAGAGGTGGGGGGGGCATGCTTAGTGAAGTTAGTGGGGTGTTTTGGGGAGGGAGCTGGCTCAGCAGGCAGAGGGAGGTAGTATTTTAAAGTTCAACAGTTCTGTAGGCAGATGCAATGCAGAGGAGAACATCTCTCCTGACTCTTAGGCACTCACAGGCCACTTAAATGATAGATGTATTTGGCACGCCAACATACTTTTGCGTACTTTGTAAAGCCAGTCTCGGAGGAATCTTTCCAGCGCCAGATCCTCTGGCCCAGTGTGGCCTTCTCTGTCCCACGTTTTTTCTGACTTACGGTTGGTGAGTTCCCATGTTCTGGGCATGGATGGGGAATTCAAAAAGGTTACCTAGTGGCGTCGCTGTGTGTTAGTGATGGATCTAATACTGAAGATCACATGTGTCTAGTGAGGTCAGAGCTCATTGATCTGTCTTGCAAAGTTTCTGAATCTTCCTGAATAGAGACTGGTAAACCTGAGTTCTCCATTTTTTGTTGTATTATCAAGCCACACCATTATGTCCTTTCCTTAAAGCAGGAATTGGTTTTAAACTTTGTAAAACTAGTTTCTTCCATTCTGGTGGGATTTCTTCAGATCCCATCAAGTTACAAATCAGTCATTTCCAGGAAAGAATGAGAGCAGGTATGGGGAAGAGTTGTTACCTATGTGCCATTTCCATTGCACATCCCTATGGTGGTCCCGGCCGTTCAGCAGCTGCTGTTAGCTGTGCTGCTTGGTGTGACTTGTCTGCTGTGTCACTCTTCTGACTCTGAAACATATACTGGCTGGCTGGTTTGGCAGGTTTCTTTGTACTGGCTTTCTATTCCTGGATAAAATTTCTTGCAAGTGTAGTGCCTCCTTCTCCTCTGTCTGGTGGATTTCCAATAAGTGTGAGGTTCTGGTGCTTGTTCTCAAGATTTTAAAAAGTGTAGTGCCTCCTTCTCCTCTGTCTGGTGGATTTCCAATAAGTGTGAGGTTCTGGTGCTTGTTCTCAAGATTTTAAAAAGTGTAGTGCCTCCTTCTCCTCTGTCTGGTGGATTTCCAATAAGTGTGAGGTTCTGGTGCTTGTTCTCAAGATTTTAAAAGGGATCTTCACAGTTTGGAGTAACCCAAACTGTGTGGTATTTATTCACTGGTGTTTAAGCCTTCCTGAGGGGCAGCTCACATTGGTAGCTTGTGGAGTTACCTCTGTCAAAGAAATTGTGATTGTCAGAACAGAAAGTGTTTCCTCACAGGTAAGTAAAAGGAATACAGGTCTTTATTAATACATATACCTGTAAAGTATCTGTGACCTTTTTTTATTTTTTAAGTTCTTTTCTGCTGTGTAAGGGAAGGACATTCAGGGTTGTGTTTAATTTGTCTATTTTTGCCCTGTTCATCTGAATCTTGTATCCTGTTAATTAAATGTAAACCTCCTTGCAGTCATTTCAGTTTTAATCTACTCTGCTGGTGTCTTTGTGTACTGCTTGTGTTCCCAGTGTGACTGCAAGGAGGTAACATTTCTGAGTCATTTGTGGGCTTGTTTGCTTATCACACTAGCTGGTCCACCCACTGAATTTTTGAGTTTAGTATTGACAGTGGTGTGAAAGGCTAGGTCTTTTACCCTGGAACGTTAGAAAAGGGTAAAAGGTATATCCCGTAACCTCCTGACTTCTAAAATTAAAATAGAATGATTGTCCACTGATGTAAGAGGTCCATCATGCTGTTCCAGCTTGCACCTAGCAAGCCCCATGGTATGTAAAACAGCACGGTTACTGCCTTGCTTTTGTCTGTTCTTGAGAGGAAAGTCTGATACCCAGTCATGCCAGAGAGCACTGGAGCTGGCTGGCTTTAATGAGTACGAATAACAGTAAAGATACAACAGCATACGGCTCAGCAGTCCTGTGCAGCTGAAACTCATAGCTCTGCTTCTTCCCTGCTTCTGCTGTCTGTGCTGCCTTGGCTGGGAAGTCACTTCTTCCTTTTCAGTACAGACTTGCAGCTAAGGAATGACTCATCCCTTTCTTGCACTGACATTGACCTCAGCAGTTACTCCTTTTCTGTGTGAGAGCCAATGAAGGAGAATCAAGCCTGCAATCCTGAAAAGAAGAATTGCTTAAATTTGATCTCATGAATAAGTACTGAATCCTAATTTCATACTATTTCTGGTCTTTGGATGGAGACAGCAATATATTAGGAATTAAATAATAGTTTTAAAGCAGGATTGAAAATGCAGCATCTGCAGTTGCTCCATTATGACCTTAACTGTGTAATGCCCCACTGATGGGACCCCAGCACAAGGAGATCACGCAGACTTTGTTCAGTTTTCCATGATGTTGGCTGCTTCTGCCATCCAGTATTCTGGTTTTCTGCTTTCTTCTAAAATAGACCAGTAGGATAAGTTCTTACTAAGAGATTATATGCACTGAATGGTGACATACATTTCTGTTGAGTTACTGTAACGCTGCCTGCCCTGTTTTACGGCTCAATAGTTGCATTTTAGGTGACACTACTGCTTGTGCCCTAAAGTTTGTTATTAGGTATTACGTCCTTAGTAAAAGTTTTCTGACATCACTTTGAGATGCTGGGGTTCCTGAGCTGGAGCAACGTTAGCATGGTTTAGTCAGGTATTAATGTCTTCCCTCTCAGAGAAGGCAGGTTTGATTTAGGCAATGTCATTTCAGTGAAGTCACGTTCAAAACTCAGACGCATGCAGTGTTAGTGCCTGGTGTTTGATACTTAGGAAGAAATTGTTTTTATGTTAGTAATTCTGAGTAGAGAAAAATAAGATCCTTCAGAAACAGCTTCTAAATTGTGGTGTAGACTTTATACTGTCCAAAAGTTAGTACATTCAAAATGAGAAATATGTTAGTTATTCATCCTGTGTCTGTTATTAAGGTACTAGCAATAATTACTGTCTGAATTCTGGACTAATAGCAATGCTGTTCATAGCAAGAGGATTAAAACTTAATGGCTTACCTAGAAAAAAATAGTTTTACCAGGTTAGATTGTAATAGTGAAGCATTAAAAAAAATCTGAAAAAGAAAGATCAAACCTTTCTCAGCTGCCTCCTCCACTCAAACACTTTCTGTCTCTAAGAGTACGTTGTTGTAGGGGCTCTGTAAGAAATTACTCATTGCCCAATGCTCATAGCTGAGCTGTTGTTTCTTGGGTGTTTTGTGTCTGTTTTTTAGCAGGTCTTGATCAAGCTATGTGTATCTAAAGCTTCATTTAGGAGAGAGTAAAAAACAGCATGTTTTTATGGTAATGAGATGTCCCGTGTTTTCTTTACATTTGCGGTTTGTCCAAGTATGTTCAGGACAATACCTTAACTACCTCCCACTGTCTCCTGTTTGCCAGGGACAAAGACCAGATGGAGTGAGACATTTGCCAAAAATTGCAGCCCAGTGGTGGGAAAGGACTTGAAACAAAACAAGATCATGAGGATAAAATCTTTAATAATCATAGGTAACGCAGGTAAAGCTGTGTGCAGTAAAGGATCAGGGATGCGTTATTCCAGCATCCCAAATCAAAGGACTTTGCAGGCATCCCCATGTCTCTCACTACAGCAGCTCCTGGTGGAGCTGTCTGATTTGAACGCGGTTTTGCAAAGTTAAATTCCCTCCTGAGCAGTGTTCCAGTAAGTGGGTCCTGAGGAAAGCTGTGCATTGATCTGACAGGGATGTTGAAAGATCATTACTGCTGAGCAAGCCAGGGCCTTGTAAACCTGTCACGTTAACGCAGCAGTGCCTGTAACAAGCTGTGTTCATACGCTCTGCTAGAAAGGGAAAAGCACTTCCTCTTCCACGTGTGAGGTGAGATGTTCAGTCAACCCGTCCTTGTGCTCTCTGCTTTATGAAGTATAAGAACTTTGACATTGTTGTCTGGTTTATATTTATCTGTGTGCTGTTTGAACTGCAGGCTGTAGTAGAGATCAATAAGCCAAATATAACAATGTACAGTGGGGGGGGCGGAGGGGGGGGGAACTGTAAAAATGATATTCTAGGAAAGTATCAGCAAAATCAGACCGAGGATGCCCAGCTCAGAGGAGTCATTTCTACCTCTCACACAAAAGATAAGTGAACAGGGTACTGGGCACGCCCCTGACAGTCACTGCAGGGGCAACTCTGTTCTGGGGGCTTGTCCCTGCGGAAGCAACTCTGTGCTGGGGGTTTTTTCCCTGGAAGAGGAGAACATCTGTCACTGAGACAGATGTGTAGATGGTCTTAGAGAGTATTAAATGCCTTGCTCTTCTCACAGAGTAATTTAGCCTGTAAAAGAGACCCACACACTTGTTTTTACTAAGCTGCTCATGGTGTAGGAATGTGCTGTGGTGGTTATTTTTAAATTTTGTTTCAGGAGTTTTTTTATTTAAAAAAAAAAACAACAGCAAGGGAAACAGCAGGTATGAAGAGTTGCAATTTTAAAGTCTCACGCCAAATCATTCAACTTTTGTGCCTGCCAGAATTTATCTATAAACAGAGGACTGATTTGTCTGAGGTGGGACTTGACCTGAGATTTTAGATGAGTAGATGACATAGAGAAATGTTTCATAAGAGATAACTGTTAAAATATGTTCATAACTTAAAAAAAGGTAATGAAGTTGATGGTAACCTGCTCAGACCATATTTCATCCTATTAGTTTTGCTTAGTATACATGTGGCATGGTGTGAGTTTTTTAAAGCATAATTCTGTGTTTCCAAAGGCTAGTGTAAGGAGGATGGGCAGCAGTGGAGGTTTGGGTGGATCCTGTGGTGACAGGAGTGCTGGAAATGGTTGCTTAGTGCTGGATAAAAACCTTTTTTTATTTTCCAGCTGACTGGCAGCTAGAACTAAACACTTGATCCCACATCTTTTGAATCAGTTGGTGGAACACCACCATTGGTAGATTGCTCAAGTAAAATGGCATTGATGTGCCTAAGGAAACGTCTCTGAGAAAATATTTAGTTATTCAGCTTAACTCCTCATTTTTAGATACAGAATTACCAATTAGACTTAGAGGGTTTAAGCATAGAATCCAAAGGAGAAATTAGCCCTGTTCAATGTTAGGGACTGGAGTTTTACCAATAGCTTGAATTGAAGCTGGGAGTTGCTGCCGATCTGCTGGGATGAAAGTATGCCTTGACTGCAGAGAAATAGTGGCACATCTCATTTCTCTCACTCCATCACATGCCAGGTAGTCTAAGCCCTCTTGTTTAGCCACTCATTTGGGGTTTTCTGCTTGTCTATGAACAAAGGAATTGTGCATACAATTTTAATATATCATAAATCCTGACTGAGACTACTTTTGGATTTGTCAGGTTTAGCCCACTGTGGACAGCACAGCTGAGCCACTGACAGCACCAAATGACTGCTCTCAGCTGAGAAAATTTCACAGTAGGTCACTCTTCCTTCCATCTCAGTGAAAAATTGTGAAACCTGGGAATTTTGTTCAACACAGAAAATAATTAGAAGCTTCAAACCAATCAACAGAACTCAGATTCCTTTCTCAGGAGCAGCAGGAGTGTGAATATATTAACCCATGGTGTTCTACTGGAATCCTAGCATCTTACCTACCCTGATGATGTAAAACCAGCCATGTGTTAGATTCAGTCTCCCCTCAGTTAAAAAAAAAAAAGAAAAGGGGATGGGGGGAGATAAAAGAGGTACTTGAGCACTTGAAAACAAGTATTGATTTGTAGCCCTGGAGATGCTTGATATAATGTCAGTTATTATGAAAGTGCAAGGATTTGGTATGAAAGTCTTCCAAAAATATATTAGATCATTTATACTTAAATAGATAAAGAGATAAATATTGGTTTTGAAACTAGAGCTTGTGAGCATCTATTTTTTGCATATTGTTGCAATGAAATGTGAAACACTTGTTCTCAGGTTTTGAGCTGGTCAGCTGCATGAATTGCAGTGCTGCTGTAAATATTTCTCAACATGGACAGGTAGATGCTCTTGGAAAAACCAGAACAAATTCTTAAGTTGCCAGTATTGTCACAAAGTCTCCCTGCAGAGTGAAGTTGTTTGACAAAGTGTTTCCCTGGTGATTTGGCTGCAGATGAAAATGTCTTCTGCAATAAAATTCTGTGCTCAGGTCTCAGTTCTCTATGCTCATCAATCAGCAAATGACATATCAAGGATTTTTTGCTGGATTAGTTAATAGGGTGGGGAAGATATGTGAGGCATTGATACTCCTATTTTTATACATAGGGGTTCTTTTACTCTTAAATACACATTTTTAAAGATATATGTGTTTTGTTGTCTAGAGCTTCCTTTAGTAGTCAGTAGTGCTGCAATAGAACTAATATAAAACTATCTTTTATGTACTTAGATTTTCCTGCCTGGAAATGCTGCCTTCTCTCTGAAAATCACTGTCAATCATAGGAAAGAGAGAGCTGGGGGAAGGGTGGAGAGATGCACATTTAGTGACAGCATTTCTACCCTCAGTGCACTGTCCTTTGTGGGTTAATATGTTAATGTTTTGCCAGTAAATGGCATTTTGTAGCATTTTTGTGGCCCTGTGTGTTGTAAACACAGTTTTGCTGGGGATAATCATGTTCTGCATCTGCTGATACTTTCATAAGATATCATTAATGGCTTTAGAAAGTTCAATTACATGGCTGCAAAGAAATAAATCACCTTATAGTTTAATTACCTCTAATATAACAGCAGCAAATATCTCCTGGGAAGCTGCCTCCTGTGTTACTAAATGACTGTCAATGATGAAGTTGCTTTCCTTTAAAGGATGCTCTGTTAGGGAGATTGTTTCACAGTGTTTTATGCTACATCTGTTTTATGCTGCCACTACTAAATTTTATAAAGGAATTTAAAATATGACAGATGACAGTAATAACTTTTATTTCATGCCTGCTTTTTAAGGAAAAAAAATGGAACTTGGTGCAATTCCCATAAAGATTTATAAGAAATGTTTCATAGGAAATCCTTTTTAAATACTTCCAAAATATTTTTTGAATGATTATATGGTATCCAAGAAAATTACTTAAAATGCATTTTAGCAGATCCCCTCTGTGCAGTGTGTGCCCATCTGCTGTGGAAAATATTAAGAAGGGACCTTCATTTTCCTACTTAAGTGTCTCAAAACAGAGTTACTCCTCTTCATATCCAACCACCAGAAAGGCAAAAAGAGAGCACAGATGGAAAGATGAGTATC
>WBMY01010300.1:17541-64555 GCA_013397315.1 Donacobius atricapilla
GGAAAGAAGAAAGCATAAAAGTGTTGCAGGAGGAATACCAGTAAGAAGATGCAGGCCAAAAAGCTGGAAACAAAAAAGAAATGGGAAGAGCCAAAATCTTGGACAGGGAAGATACATGAGAATGATGGGCTGATTAGGCAAAGGGAAGAGATAGGAGGACATGAAATAGCAGAAACATTGAGCATTTAGTAAAAGCAGAAATCAAGGACACAAATGATCAAAGGATGGGATATAAGACAATATTTTCTGCCTTTTCCTCCTGTCACCAGTCAGTGTTTGGGAGAGAGGTATGACAGACAAATGTCAAAAGCACAACCAACTTGTATTTTCTTGCTTGTCCTCTTTTTCAGACTCTGATTTTCCTTTTTGTGATTTTGATTCATCATGTTTACTTTGAGTCAACTGCACTTCCTTTAATACCATTAAATTGCTAAACTTGGTGACTGTTTTGAATTACTTAAATCATATGATTTTAAGATCATAGCTTGAATTAAGAGGCTTTAAAATTATTCTGAGCCATTTTGAATCATCTCTTCCTCTTGCATCTAGAAAAGTGCAGGTTTCAGTATGTCCCCTGCCCTGTTCAAATCCAGTAACTAGCAAATGCTCTGACTTGATAGCTCAAATGTGTAAGGGTGTGCAGCCTTCAGTGTAAAGACAGTGGTGGTGCATAATACCAAGTGTCTCCCTGGCCCCAGGGTGGTGAGGTGGCTCCAGAAGAGCTCCCAAGATTTAGACACTGACCAAGATTCATGACTGTGTGCAGGGATGCAAACCCCATGGCTGTGGTGTGGCTCACCCTTTTATCTGTTAGCTAACAACAGTTAGTTAAAGCAGGACGATAAAAGAGCAAGGCTTTTTGAGTGATAAAGCCCTGGTACGTGTTTTCTCTCCAGATCAGAGGGGACCAGGGAGTGAGCCTTGCCCTTTTCTTTGGGCAATTTCTTTACAGCAGGGGTGCACACTTGTTAACACTTTACAGGGTAATAGGTAGGTTGTTAACCAATAGCTGTTTTCAGCCTCTAAGTTGTAGGCCGTAACAACAAGAATACATTCTATTTCAAAGGGTTTTTTTAAGGAAAAAAAAGGGGTTTTTTCTGAATTCAGGAGGTGGGAGTTAGGTAGCACTTAATGTATTGAATGCAGTGAAGGAAAATTTGAGCATAAGGTACAGAGACATGTAGGTTGGATTTGGATGAACACATTTGTGTGTGGAAAATTATATACTGTCTCAACGAAAATTACTTCTTCCTTCTGAAAGAAAATGTTTTCTTCCATCTACTGGGAGAAGTTACAGTTCTTCCACTGTAGCATGTGTAGTTTTTTTCCCCCATACACATAAACAGAAGTACTATTAAACTAATTTTTGCAAAAATAATATAATCCCTTCAAGGAAGTTTCTTTCTTTCTTCAAAATGTTTTTATTTTCTGTGTTGATTATTTTTATCTTAAAGCAGTGAACTCAGGGTTTGTTCTTCATTGTTCTGGCAGGAATAAAAAGTACACCACAGATACATCCCCCTCTTCCTAAAAATAATTTCCAAATCAGAAAAAAAATGTTCAGAAAGGCTCTGAGAATATCTGATTGAAAGTTGCCGGTACTGAAATAATGTCTTAAGATTATAATAAAAGAGTAAGAACAGAACCAAGTTAAATGAAATTTTCTTGATTCTCCCCGATCAGAATCATCATAAGTACAGAATGAGTGTAAAGTGAGAAATAATAACATATGTGTTATATATATATTATACATATAACATATATATATGTAACATATTATTAACAGCCATTTAAATAAAATAGCAGATAAGGAAGATGTATCCTGGAAAAAATGTAGGTCAAAGTAAAGTCCTGCTCTTTTGTCCTTCCCTTCCTGTTTTTATTTTGGCTATCTACAGGTGATCTTCAATGCCTTTACTTAGCAGGGATAGCTTTTAAAAGGCAGAGCTCTCACAAGAACTAGGATTTTCAAGAGAAGGTCTGCACTCTGCCTCCAGTGATAGTCAACATATTTGGGTTTGATTTTGGCTCTTTCACCTAGTCTTGAGTGGGACCTCATTTGGGGCAACTGTGATGGTTTGTGACACAGAGCAGTGGAACTGTGTCAGAGATGTGGGGACATCAGCAGGGAGTAAAACTCTGGTTTTAGAAACATTGTAGAGGGAAAAGAGGAGTCTTCAAACATTTGAGATGAATGAGTGCAGAGTGAGCCCTGAGCTGGCTCGTGCTGTTTGCGGGATGCTGGCTGTTGCCATAGAGACCAAGAAAGGGGGAACAGAGGAGTTTTGAAGAGAATATCAGCTGGGGCTTTAGTAATGCTAACTTAGCATGTGATGTCTGCCAAAGAACCCTGCTGGGGAGCTGGGCACTAATGCGGTATCAGAGCAGGAGAGCATCGAGGTCACCTGGCATCTGCGAAGAATGACTGAACTCAGGTCTTGGACATTTGAGAATGTGGTGACAATAAACTCAACTTGTGTTCACATATGCAGATTATTACCAAGTTATCTATAGGCATGTTTCCTGACAGGGTAATTGCTTCTGGTTCCTCTCCCATTCCTGAAAATATATGGTTTACTTCTAGCAGTGACTGCTGTGGAGATAATTGCCAAATCCTTAATGTCTTGAGATCACTACCCACACACATCCCAGAGGCTATATAGGCTCTCCTGCTCTGGCTGCCTAGTTCTCTTGGCAAATAGTAAAAAATGTGGACCTTTTCCTTGTGCTTTGGCAGTTGTTTTGTGTCACTATTTTTTTCTGTTGATTCAGAGAAAATGTGGAGTTGACATTGAGGTTGGTTTGTGCTAGTGGAACAGATTTAGGAAGGTGTGCTACCTGCACAGCTGTCTTCCATAGGGTCTAAGCTCTTGGATCTTCAAAGGCAGATGTTGAGTGTACTCGTAGGCAGCTGGATGGACCTAACACTTAACGCTCAAGACTGGGGACCCACCCACTCTTCATGGAGCTGCACATTTCTCCCAAAGCTGTTGGGGCTAACAGTTGTGTATGGAGCCTAGAGTCTTCTCTCTTCAAGCAGTTAGTTCTGGCTGTATTGTGACTATACTTTACAGTAAGTCACTATCCAGGATTTGCACTAAAAAACTCATTCTTGCTTTAATATTAATTACTGCTTCTACAAAATGTATGAAGCCCATCAAGTGGGTACAAGTACTGAAGACATTGAGTGAATTAAGTACATGCAGGAAGGAGAGTCGGGACAGAGTTTGTCTCTACAGCATGGAATCAGAATCTGGACAAGACAAAAACTGTTCAAAATCAAGATTTATGACTGCTCTGATACAAAGTAAATAGCATTTTTAAAATTATTGTCCTTGGCATTGGTGTTAATACTTCCCTTTTGCAACATTTATTATTTCATTAATGGAGCTAATGTGACTGAGAGATGAATGTGAAGAGGTGCCAAGCACCATGTATGTTTAAACAGGGAATGGTCTGCTGCAGTGTGTGCTCATGCGGACTGTGCTTCTTCTTGAAGTCATGGTACTGAAAATCATAGAATAAAGATGACAGCATCGGGGGGGTATGCTCCTTGCATCAGTCAAGAACCCCCTATACCATAAGGGCTTCATGAATTTACATGGTCTGCATGCTCATCTATCTATTCCTTCATTCCTTTCTTCGCTGAAGTAAGAGTTGCCTGCATGTTTACTGCAATATACCAGCTTTGTCTTCTTTTGCTAGGGCCCATTGCTTTTCCATACATGAAGCTTATTGTGTCTCTTATCCCTCTTTTGACCTCAGCTCTTCCTTCCTCTCTTCCATCTTTCCCCTAACTTGGTCTTTCTTCCTTTCCCCGAGGCATTTTTTTTCTGGGTGTCAGCATTCCTTAACTGTACTTCAAGTCCTTTAAGGAAAGGGAGGAAATGGGGGTTCTTCTTTGCCAGACTCATTAACTCTGGCAGAGTTCACTTCCAGAGGTCACAAATCCTGTGCATTATATATACCTTTTCCCCCTCATTTTCTTGCTTTTATCAAAATGAATATAACATTTTCCATTGCCTAGAACATTCCATGAAATGTTGGAATTTATCAAATAATCTAGCATCCTGAAATTATCTTGTAACAGACAAAAGTACAGAGAAATGCCACTTGTCTGACAGTCATAATATCCAGGGATGAAAACTACCCTACCTATGTACAAATTGGTCAGGATTTTTTCTGGGCTAAATCAGTTTCTTTACAAAGAAAGTTCTTTAGACTTGTCTTATAAATCTTTGGCAAGAAATCTGGCTGCCCGTTATTCTGTGTGTCTCTCGTTCTCATTCCTCACCACTCTTTATGTCAGCATTGCACAAGCTTGTGGGCTTTGAGTGACGATGAAGTTTTCACCACAGCATATATGCTCATCCCACTGTGCAGTTACACCTCCCAGTTCCCACCATCTGATTTCACAGAATCACACAGAATCACAGAATCACTAGGTTGGAAGAGACCTCCAGAATCATCAAGTCCAGCCCAACCCTAACCTCAACTAAACCATGGCACCAAGTGCCACATCTAGTCTTTTCTTAAACACATCCAGAGATGGTGAATCCACCACCTCCCCAGGTATTCCATTACAATACTTTATTACCCTTTCTGTAAAAAAACTTTATTCAAGTATCCATATCTATATTTCCCTTGGCGCAGCTTAAGACTGTCCTCTCATTCTGTCAGTTGCTGCCTGGAGAGAGAGACCAACTTCCACCTGACTACAACCACCTTTCAAGGAGTTGTAGAGAGTGATAAGGTCACCTCTGAGTCTCCATTTCTCCAGGATATAACAACCCCAGCTCCCTCAGTCATTCCTTACAGGGCTTGTGCTCCAAGCTTCTCACCAGCCTTGTTGCCTCCTCTGGACACCCTCGAGCGTCTCAATGTCCTTCGTGAACCGAAGGGCCCAGAACTGGACACAGCACTCAAGAAGGGGGCCGAGTACAGGGGAAGAATGACCTCCCTGCTCCTTCTGGCCACAACATTCCTGATCCAGGCCAGGATGCCCTTGGCCTTCTTGGCCCCCAGGGCACACTGCTGGCTCATGTTCAGTCGGTTATCGACCAGAACCCTCAGGTCCCTTCTGCCTGGGCACTGCCCAGCCACACGGTGCCCAGCCTATTATGTTGCAGGGGGTTATTGTGGCCAAAATGCAGGTCTTGGCACTTGGACTTATTAAACTTCATCCTACTGGACTCTGCCCATCCATCCAACCATTCCAGGTCTCTCTGCAGAGCCGTCCTACCTTCCAACAGACCCACACATGCTCCCAGATTAGTGTTGTCTGCAAATTTACTAACGGAAGACTCAATACCCTCATCCATGTTGTCAATAAAAATATTAAACAGAATTGGCCCCAGCACAGACCCCTGAGGGACACCACTGGTGACTGGCCAGCAGCTGGATTCCCAGCACCATTCACCACCACTCTCTGGGCCCAGCCATTCCTAACCCAGCAAAGAGTGCTCCTGCCCAGGCCGTGGGCTGCCAGCTTTTCCAGAAGTGTGCTGTGGGACACAGTGTCAAAGGCCTTGCTGCAGGCCAGGTACACAACATCCACAGCCTTTCCTGCAGCCACCAGGAGAGTCACCTGGTCATAAAAGGAGACCAGGTTGGTCAACACGACCTACCCCTCCTGGGTACCCGTGCTGGCTGGGCTTGATACCCTGGCCATCTTGTAAGTGCTGCACAATAGCACTCGGTATGAGCTGCTCCATTATCTTACCTGCACTGAGGTCAGGCTAACTGGCCTACAATTACCAGGATCCTCCTTTCTACCCTTTTTATGAATGGGAATCACCTTGGCCAGCTTCCAGTCACCTGGAACCTCACCAGTGAGCCAGGACTGTTGGCAAATGATGGAGAACGGCTTCACAAGCTCATCTGCCAGCTCCCTCATCACCCTGCGATGGATCCCATCTGGGCCCATAGATTTATGGACATTCAAGCAGCTCAACACTTCTCTGACTGCCCCCTCCTGCATAACAGGAGGACCATTCTGTTCCCTGATACCATCCACCAGCCCAGTATGACAATTATCCTGAGGACAAGCTGTATTCCCACTAAAGACTGAAGCAAAAAAGGCATTAAACACTTCTGCCTTCTCCTCATCCGCAATTACTAAGTTCTGTCCTGCATCCAATAGATAACCAAGATTGGTCTCATCCTTCATTTCACCATTAACATATTTGTAAAAAGATTTTTTATTATTTTTACAGCGGTTGCCAAATCAGGTTCGAATTCACGTTTGGCCTCCCTAATTTTCTTCCTACGTGCCCTAGCAACCCCCCCAAATGCTTCCTGAGAGACCTGACCCTCCTTCCAGAGATGGTACATCCTTTTTTTTATTCCCAAGTTGTTTCAAAATCTCGTTACCCATCCAGGCTGGACATTTGCCTTGTCAACTCATCTTTCGGCACACAGGGACGGTCTGTGCCCTCAACATCTCTGTTTTGAAGCATGCCCACCTTTTCTGGACTCCTTTGTTTTTAAAAACTACTTCCTTGGAACTCTTTGGACAAGTCTCCTGAGTAGGTCAAAGTCTGCTCTCCGAAAGTCCAATGTAATGGATGCTCCTCCTAACTTCACCAGATACTGAGAACTCAACAATTTCATGATCACTGTGCCCCAAGAGGACTCCAACTACCACATCTCCTACAGCCCATCTCTATTTGTAAACAACAGGTCTAGCATAGTCCTACCTCTGCTGGGTTCACTCAACCAGCTGCAAAAAGAAATTGTCCTCAATACACTCTGAAAACTTCCTGGACTGCCTCCTTTCTGCTATATTAAGTTCCCAGCAGATGTCTGGTCAGTTAAAGTCACCTATGAGAACAAGGGCTGATTTGTGAGGGGAGTTTTGAGTTAAAAATGGATTGATTTGTTTTCTTCCCTTTTTCTTTTTTTCCTCTGCCTAGAGTTTCCCATGCCTTCATCTTCGTAAAGTCTGGTAATCAAAGAGCTGCACAGACACATTAACTTTCTGACCTTACAGAAAACATTCACCCAAAACAGAAACATTTTCTAGAGCAGAGTAACTACAGTGCTGGAAAGTGATCTGAGCAAACTGTACCATGAGTATTAGACTAGGAAAAGAAGTGAAGTTTGTATGCCTTTGTCATTGGTTACTGAGGTTTAGTTATGTTTATTTTGAATTTGCAGTGTGGTTTTGTATTTGTGACTTCTGTTCTGTGTTGCTTGGGGTTTTTTGTTTGGGTGGGATTTTTTTATGAAAGGATGTATTTGATTTTTGTTAGAAAACTAATAAAACAGAAGATGGAGATTTTCTTGAACAGAAAGAAATATAAGTGATTCTGGAATTTATTTCTTTTAAGTTTCAGTGTAAAATAGGTCAAAAAGACTTTTAGTTCAGAAGTTGACGTGAAGCATAAAAAACTACTTGAGTGTATTAGTATTTAACTTTTGAATTAAGTATTTCTCATTAATCCAAAAATATGCTACATATATTTCATTTTGGAGTTCAATCTTGATCCAGTTTACTTGCTGTGATAAAGCCTGTGGCCCATTAAACCCCAAATAGATGCATAGAGAACAGTTGTTCACCACAGTATCATTTCTCAAAGATAAATTATGCAGCAGTAAAGACAAGTTCATAAACTTTATTGTATTGCTTTAGTAGTAGTGCTTTAGGTTCTACTGGGAAGGCAAATTCAACACTAAAGCCTTCCCCAAGGTTTATTAAACTGTTCTAGGAGCCTCCAGTGTAATTTTTTTTTCCTTCTTTGGACATTTTTCCAATGTCAATAGTGGGAGAGGGAAAAAGAGGATGGTCTTTTTTTCTTGGTCTTCAGTTAATCTTTCTGACTTTCTGGTTCCACTAGCATGTAGAAGAATCATACTGTAAGAAGAAAATTACACTCTCTTTACTTGATAGACTCAAACACATACAGCTTTTTATAAGCTCACCATTTTTCTTCAATAGCATGCTTCTTTGTCATAGTTTAAAAAACATCTAGAAATGGTGGTTACAGTTCTTGAAATTATGTGCAGCTATGAGCAATATGTACCATCCACATTTTCCATATGTCAAGACAGTGTTCTAGTTTTATGGGTATAGTAAAAAATTATAAGGAATAAATAGTCAATGGAGTGGAACTTAATCGAATACTGAAAAAAAATCAGGATCAAAGTACTTTACATTAGTATTTAAAAGACTTTAGGAGAAAATATTTTTCAAGCCTTTATGTGGTAATCCTGAAATACTAGGTCTTTCTGGCCATTGCAGGCTGTACAAATGCAGTGTTGGCACCAGATGATTTGTGTATGTTTATCTTTGTTTTAAGAATTTCAGGAGATCTTTAAGCAGCTCTCATTTTTGCTATTTATATCTAGGTTTCATTTTTAAGTAGATTGTAGGAATGTTGAACTATTGCTGATCCTAGCTGATGTTGGGAGTCTCCTCAGAGACGTAGTTCAAACTAAGTTACAAGACAGAAAGATCAAAGAAGGGTAAGAGGGAGAGTTTATGTCTTCACTGCTTATGCAGGTGTATCTTTTACAGCACAAGTGCAGTTTTCATGTAAAATCCAAGGCACAGATGTTTCGGGGGTTTTTTGAGCACAGTATCTCTGGGTGATTTGAAATCCAGGGAACTGCCTAGCTACATCATGATAAATGCACCTTTGTCCCTGTGAAGGTGTTACGGAGAGGGAGCAAACAAAAGCTACTTCTCCTGTAGTAAATTTCTCATTTTGGTAATAAGACATAGCCAAGCAGAGAAGTGCTACCTAGTCTTTGAGTCATTTTTTAACTTCCATTGACTTCAGATAAATCCTAGGAGGTGAACATCAGGAAATTAAAAACAATCTCAAGAACACAAGCACAGTTATGGTAAAAAGATCAGATGTTTCCTCTCTATGGGAGCAACAGTGTGGATCTTGAACCTCATGAATCCCTCTTCTGAGTCCTGTTTTCTAGAACATGTCCTAATCAAGGGGGCGTCTGTCTGGAAACACCATTAGAAAGCAACCTGTCCACAGTGCAGTTGTTCAACTGTGGGTGCATCTTTTCTGTATCTGAAGACATCTGTTGGTCACCTTAGAGCACAGAGGAGTGAGCTGAAGGTAGCTGGGTGCTTCAGTGGAAATACAGCTCTGATGCGTGCTGGAAAATACATTACCTGAGATGAAACTAAGGGAAGCAAGCCATCTTCTGCATATGCTCTCTCTTTGGCACCAAGCAGCTCTCTGACTCTTAGGGAGTCAAATGTTTAATCTACATGAGCACCTCTCTACTGATGCTGCTCATTTTGATTGTCATTATAGGCCAGAAAAGAGCAGGCGAAAACACAGTGCCAAATTCTCCAGGGCCTGAGTATCTGCATACAACTGTTGTGTCTAGGCAAAGCTGGTGTTTATAACGGCTCTGGAGTGGCAAAGAAATGAGGCATGCTATGAGGGAGAAGATGTTTTAGGCCTTAAAGAGGGATTGATTTGTGGTTATTATTGCTGCCTTTGATCTGCCAACGGGGATCTGAAACTAATCCACCAGAGCAGCACAAGTCTGATATATGAAGCCAGATGGAGATGCCAGAATAGGTTATGCCTGCTTGTCTTTGACGCCGCGTTATCATGAAGTGATAAAACAGGTAGTACAAAGCAAAGCAGGCAGAGGATGGGTGTGTGTGCACTGCAGGAATGCTGCCAGCAGTGTAAAGTGACTGCCAGTTGTTAAAGCCGCTGCAGGATCAATTAGCCATTCGCAGCATTACCCTGTCCTGGCAAGAGGCTGAGGCATGCGACCGCACAGAGCACTTGGTTGCCATACAGCCCTGAACATCTCTGGGTGCTTCCATGCTAAATTGAGGGAGTAGAAAATGCAGAGTCCCTGTATTTTAAAAGTAATCCTACAAGTACATATGGCCATAGAAGTAAAAACCAGTGTTTACGTAAGGACTTGTACTTCACACCCATACCATACTTTTTCCCCAGCTATGGAGTGTTTCGAAGTGAATCTCATTCTAAGATGTGCTGCAAGCAGGGAATATGGTCTAGCTGCTGAGATGTTGGTGAGGTTTTATCATTTCTGGTTGCATTTTGTTCAGAAATTAGGGCAGTTTGGGGCTCAGTGTAGCGATTAATTCTCTATAGATCTCATCATTATCTGAGTCAGCTAACTCGTTGCATTGAAGAGCTTGATATAGATGTTGGATCAATTGGCAGTGAGTTGTCAATAAATGTGTCTCCTAGACACTGCAATTGACAGGTTAATGAAGTGCATTCTCAGTGACAGAGAGCTGTTGACAAATCTTTTGTCACTTTGCTTTTCCACTCCTACATTTCTCATAAATCTGCTGCATATCACAAGCTTGGGCAATGCTGTGATTAGAATCACAGAATCACAAAGGTTGAAAAAGACCTTTGAGATCATTGAGCCAACCATGAGCACAGCAGTGCCAGTCTACCACTAAACCGTGCCTCTATGCACCACATCTCCGCGTATTTTGAATACTTCCACTTCCAGTGGTGATTCCACCACTTCTCTGGACAGTCTGTTCCAATGCTTGACCACCATTCCAGTGAAGAAATTTCTCCTAATATCCCATCTAATACCTTTGACAAGTAAGAGGGTGCCTGTTTGCTACCTTATGTACATAGGCTGGGATTTGGAAAACATGTTCATAGCCTGTTGGTTGAGAAACCGGAAAGAAAGAACCAAGGCCCACATTTGACCTCCCTGCAATGTGTTCTCCAAGGTGTTTTAAAGAAGATGCAAAGTAGGTGATCTGCAGTTTGTCCATCAAGACTGCAGCATTGTGTTTGGCTCCCTGTAGTTGCACTCTTTTTGCCTTTGTTGTTGCTGTGGCACTTAGACTGATTCAGTGCAAGTGTTTTCAACTGCATGTTCCTTTTCCTCTTGCCCAGAAGAAGGTGGAATCACTGGTTCATTTTACATCACACTTGAAGGTTCCCGTGGGTGCCTTTTGCAAATATCTGATGAGTAAACTAGTTCTTGTCCTTTTCAGTAAAGTTCCATATTTATTCCTTTAACTCATGAGCATTTATAAGCACCAACAAATTAGGATATGTGCTGCCTACCTACAGCAAAAGGATGTTGAGAAAACCAGATTAGTGTGCATAATCCCACCTTCCTTGCAAGAAAAACTATTTTGGTCAGTGCGTGCATTAAGAAGTCACAGAGTGACTCATTGGCCTTAGCTATTACTAGCACTTGATGAGAAAGCATAATTTTCACTCCACTTCATACCCAGCCTAGATGTTGTTCATAGGTCGTTGTACATAGTTTGAGGTTTGTGAGCCACACTGCAACTGCAGTTTGCCTTTTAGCTTGCATGGATAATTGGCCTTAAAGGCCAAACCTTGAACCCGATGAAATCAGAAGCAAAACTTGTATTGATTTTGTTGAAATCAAAATCGAGCTAACACAGTATTGCTGTTTCATCTTGATAGACATTGGGGGAGAAGGAAGCCTTTAAAAAGGCTCTATGTTTTTCACACTTTGGGCCCTGAAAGACTGTGAAAGTAACTTGGGAAGTCATGCAGAGTGGATGACATCAGAACTTAACTGATGTCAGCCTTACTGCTCTTTTCCAGCAGGTTGGTCACTTTCTCGCTTTGCAAGAGGGAAGGAAGCCAGCATAAAAATCTGCCATAGATTAGGGATTCTTCAAAGGGTGAGGATTCACATAGTAAGTGAGACTTCTTATCTCACCCACTTTATCTAGCACTATGGAACACAAATCTAGGAAAAAACACTGCTGTCAAGAAAACATGACTGTATCACAGTTTGTTTCTGGTAGATGAAGGGAAGCCCAACCCTTTGCTCAAGGTGTTAATGGCATGAAAAAATACTATGTGGTTTTCCTGTTGTTTTAGAACCGCCTCCAACTGTGAGCAAGTTTGTTTTACAGAACAGAGCTTTAAGAAAGAGGACAAACTAAAAAAGAAATGGTAAACATTCAAGCAAATGTTACTGTCTTGTGTTACTCAGGAGCTGGTTCAGTTTGCTGATTGCTCAGTTTCAGTGTGGTCTGAGTAATGAAGAGCTGACTAGTGAGCCTAATTTGGGGTAATTCCCTCAGTACTTTGAAGCATAGCAAAGCCAGAAAAACGCTAATGAAAAATAATGGAAAGGTAGCTGGGGGCTTAACTTATGATCTCTGCTCATTACAGTAAGCGACATTTTCATTGCAGTGTTGCCATAAAGATTATTGGCTGCCACATAGCAGAGGTCCCTCCTGAAACAATTCTGGAACAGCTTTGTTGGCACAGTAAAAGCCATGGAAAATCACCAAAGATGTGCTTAAAACTCAGTTATTTTTTGCCAGGTATTAAGGTTGTGATGCATTGTTCAAAACTGGCTAGAAAATTAGGGGAATAGTCTGTATAATTTTGTTATGTAGTTTCTGAGTGACCATCTTTGGTCTTCCACAGTAAAGTTATATAACTGGAAAACCATTGTATTGATGTTTTGTTTCCATATAGAATTACTCGGTCTTTGTTTTTGAGTATATCAGTGGTTTAACATATATGATGACAATGATCTTGAAATTGACTTGGAATCACCTTTTTCCTTTGCATGCAAGTTGATTTGTCAGAGCACAACTTGCCAGGTGTCTGTAAAATTGACATAATTGGCAAGTTTGTGCCCATGTTGGCCAGAGAGTAGTTGAAAGGGCTGTGTTTGGGAACTGGAAAGATCTGCATTGACCTGTTAAAGCATGTTCAAAAACTCTGTCCAAGAACAGCTTTTCTGCAAGGTGTTAAAGTTTGAGTTAAACAAAGTCATGAGTTAAACAAAGCCAACTGATATGGCCAAGTGAAATCAGAATTTCTGATATGAAACTGCTACACTAATACTTCAGATGTGGTCCTTTGTGTCAAAAAGCAACATTTTCATTGCAGTGTTGCCATAAAGTGAGGTGAGTTTCCCCTATTCTTCACCTTCTTCCTGGTAGTGCTTTTGAGCAGCTAAATCCAGTGTCTTGGAGGAACCAAGTAAATTCTTTTACTGATGGCAGTGGGTAACTGCTCCATATCCCTGTTCTCTTGTCCTGGCAGTAGCAAGGCCAGCCACAGTCTCAGAACACGTATATACACATGGCCACCCATGGGTAGATTAACTTGATGGGAGGACAGGTGGACACATAAACACAGAGAAGACAAACAACAGCCAGACTGCATTCCTCAATACCTTTCCCTGCAATGCTTAGGGAAAACCCTGTGTCAGGGATCCCTCTGATACCTGGCTCCCCAATCTTGATGTTTCAAATATCAGGCCGCCAGACCCAGTCTCAGTAGCCTACATCCCCTCAGTCTTCCTGGGGGCTGATCCTAGAGTCCCTTGGTCACTCCAGTATCTGGGACTCAGTCCATGCTATTGACCAGCTGATCTGTCTTGAACTTTGCTGATGGGACATTGTATGCATGCTACAAGAACAAAGGGCACATTCACACAGAAAACAGCTAGAAATGGGGTTTAGGCAGGACAAAGTCAAGGTGATTTGGCACAGAGTCAAGTGTTCTGACCCCCCCTGCTTGCACACTGTTGACCTCGTTTATTCCCTGCCTCATCCTCTCTCTTCTTCCCTGCACTTGTTCTCTGCTGTCATCCTTGGTCACTCACTTCCATTCTACTGTCTGTCGTCGTAAGAACTCGTAAGCCCTGTATAATCCTTAAATACTCTAGTTCAATCCCAAAACTCTGTATAGGCATCCTGCACTAAATCCTGTCCCCGCTTTACACAGTGATCCACAGAGCTCACATGGCCTTCCGGAGTTTCTTGTGTTGGGTCACACAAATGGATTATGTGACAGGACTGGGACTTCTTCCTTTCCCTTTGAGGGTCTCAGAGGTGGTGATTCAGAGAGGTTAGTTTGGTTGAGTTTCCCACCTTGTCACTATGTCCCTTGTCACTGCTCAGTCCTTATGTTTATTTTAAGGAGCTGTTGGAGAGCTGGCCCTGCAGCCAGTAGGGGTGGCAAAGGCAGACACCATGAGAGAGGTGTGTGAGCCAGGCCAGCAGAGCAGGGCTGCTGATGAAACCCTGTGTGTGGGGAATTGCAGTGCATGAATGTTCTCCATGCTGCTGCCAGTGAAACTGGTCATCCTCAGTGTGCAGCAGAGCACGCTCAGATTAATTCAGACACTTCAATTTTGCTAAAAAAAAAAAAAAAAAAAGATATCCTCTGTATCAGTATTTCCCCAGAGTCCCTTCTATACATTTTATTGGTACACTTTGTCTTGTTACTGGAAAAGAAATACATACTTGCCAGACATATAATAATTTAAAGAAAGTTCCTTAGCTTGCATTTATCTATTTTTGCCCTCTGTTTTCCTTTTTTTAAATGTTAATTAGGTACCCAGCAAAATGCATGTAATGAATCAATAATAAAGGTTATGTAAGGGCATTTATCTGAGCAGCAGTGTAGCATTTCAAAAGGAAAGTAAGCACTGTTCTACTGAAGCCCAAAGGACTCCACGCAGACAACAACATTAAAATAATATAACAGTGAAGAATACTGTGCTCAGCTGTCTCCAGGAGGATGTCTGTGCTGCATGCCAGCGTGTTTTCTGTAGTGTGTTTGCTGCCTGTCTAGGGTTAGTTTTGAGATCAGGCAGGCGCCCTTGAATGTTATCCCAACAACATGGGAAATGGAGCAACTGTTCATTTACCTATTGCATGCTCACAAATTACAAATGCATAAAGATAAGGTTGTGATGATACAGATCACTTCAGTAAATAGAACACACTTCTTTCTCATTTCTTAGCGGTGCATTTTTGTCTGCAGCTACCTGTGCTGGCATGTGCCGAAGAAGCTGAGCATGCCCATGCAGTTTCTGTGGCTCTTGATTGCTTTTGATGAATTAGCCGTAGGATGCCATTTGTTCTAGTAAATGCCTCAGCACTCAGTGTTTAAACTGATGCCTGTATCTGGTGCTAAATTGTTTTTTCTGGTCCTAAGTAGGAGAGCACTATTTCACCTGTGAAAACAAGTAGGAAAATATTCCACTGCAATCTGTACGAGTTCTGACCTTTAAGGACTTCAGTTTCTGGCCTGTGCAGTTTTTTCGTGCCTGGGGTGGATTCAGGGAGTGGTCTGCATGTGTAGGCTCAACAACTCATTTCTCCCTTCAAAATGGAGCATGAGAAAGGAGATGAGGCCTCCTTGAAGATCTGAGTCCCAGGTGAGAAAGTCTCCATGATTGAAGTAGTCTGATAGAATTGTCCACATGCAGAAATGAATTGTTCTCTCTCTTGTTCTTACCTCTCAGGTTGCTGTTTCATTATACTGGCCTAGCTGAGGTTTGTTTTGTCAGCATAATAGATTTTCTGGATGAAATCTTAATTCCTGTTTGTCTGTGTTTTGAAAGAAATAAGAACAAGCATGCCCTGTCCTTTCCATCTTGGTGACAGTTCCATGGAGGCCCCCTTTGTGTGTGTCTCTGGATTTGTAGCACAGCTGAAGATTTTCAGTGCTGGGGTCCCTGAGTATCGAGATAGGTCTTTCAGAAACTAGATGTTACTGTTCCTTGTGCTTTCAAAATTGTGTCTGCCAAAAGCCATGCTTCTAAAGTCTTTCAGGTTGCATATGCAAAATCATTAGCCAGCTTTGCAAATCTTGGCCTCTGCGTTTTCCTTTTAAAAAATCTGGGGTTTTTTTGCTAGGCTTCTATGAGCTTCCAGCTGTGCTTCCCTAACGAGCCTCACATTTAAATACTTGCTTCAAAAGGCTGCTAGCCTCAGAGAATATAAGGAGAAGGCTTTCTTTTATTACTGTGTATTAATTAAAGAAATACCTGACACCTACTTGGAATTCCTTTATGGAAAAAAAAAGACATTAGTTCCCCGTAACATGCAAGATGGTGAGTTCAAAGAAGCAAGGATTAAATTAACCATTTTAAGAGCAAATGTGTCTGGCAGAATTAAAATTATCCATCTTTTGCCAGCCCAGTAGTAGAGCAGGTGTTTGTAAATCTTAGTTACCTCAGCTCAAATCTTCCCTCACTGACACATCAGTTCTGGGACCTCTGAGCTGAGACCAGAGGTCCCTCTGGTCAGTCTCTGTCTCTGACAGCAACCTGTAGGGATAGAGGGTGGGAAATGTGGCACGTAGAGGTTGTCTCTCTTTTTTTCAGGTATACAGAGCAGCAAATAGGCTGGGGTATAGGGGTCCAGCAGAAGGAAGCCCTGTGGAAAACTGAATGGTGAAGTAGCCAGTAGGGGACACATGGGATTTATTTGGGGCGGGTGCACACTCTACACAGATGCTGAAACAGTGAGCTCCAGAAAGTTTTGGCAGAATACCTTTTTTTTGCTTGTTGAGATTTGGAGTGTTTTTAGGCAGGAATTCTGAGTAAGTCAACTTTGGTCTGTATGACTCAGCAGAGTCTCTAACGTAAGATAGCTAACAGCTTGTGAGAACACAGAGTGGGAACATAGAGGGAGTGGTTGGGTGGACTCCATCTAGCATTTTAAAATAGCTAAACATGAGTGTCTGTGTGTCAGCTAGCTACCCACTGTCCTCTGTAGCTGGTGAAAATCTTTAACAGAGCAGTACAGCTAAGCATCTCACAGCAGACACTTGTACTTGATCACCCAAAAAGCTCTTTACTCCACTGGCTTCATTAGCCAGATCTCCACTGACTGGGAGACATGGGTTTGAATACTTAGCTCTCCACCTATGCTGAATCCTCATCTTCTTACCTAATTTGGGCTCCAAAAAAATGAAACTAGCTAAAAAAAAAAGAGGTAATCCAAGATGGGAAGAGATAATCAGTTCCCTTAATGAGTGCCTATGGGGTGAAGACCCAAAAAAGCATTTGAGGGTATTAGGGATTTCTTGTGATGCAGAAAGTCTTTTTAAAAGGTGAAATGCAGGACTTACAGGGAATTAGGGAGAATAGTGACAGGCAAAGTCTGCAGGAACTATGGGTTATTAAGATAATTGAGGCAGGTGGAAGGAACAGAAAAATAACACCGATTGTTACACTTGGGAGTGTCTCGGGGCTGGGCTCTGGCATGTATAGATTTGGGGCAGTCCCAAGCGTTGAGCATCCCAGAGTAGGCAGTGGGCTACAGAGGAAGGCACACTGTTAGCAGACCTAAAAATAGTGAAGCAGTTTCACAGCATGTTGGGAGCTGCAGGTTCAGTGGCCCCGAGGCTCTTGCGGCACATGGCATTGCCAGCACCTGCCCCCTTCATCCAGCCAGTGCTGCCTCCATCGTGGAGCGGGAGAGAGCTGCACAGACAGGGACAGGCCAGAACTGAGCGGTTCTGAAAAAACTTGCGAGCACTTCAGATGGTGAACATCGCTGACATCGCTGCCATCTGCTCTCAGAGCACTTGAAAACAAAAAGCAAAAAGTTAGCTGAATGAAATGAATCACTCGTGTTTGGTTTTCCTTACTAAGAATCCTCGAACTGCAGTTTGCCATTCGGATGTAAGAAAAACTGGTTTCACTTACCCATGTAGTGTTCCTCTTCGTTGAGATCATCTGAGTTACATCACAAAGACTAAAAACATTATTGGGGAACTACCAACATAATATGATACTTGCATAGTAATTTTAACTCCACTGTTTTCTCTCACTGTTGCCCTTACTGACCAGTTAAATCCCAGTATGTGTCCCTTTCCTGGGAGAGAGAATATGTGGTTTGAGGGGATGACTTGTTCGCAGCTCCCACATAGAAAAGGTCAGTCCCAGTCACTCAGAGGGGACACCAGAGCAACAATTAGCTGTGCAAAAACTGGTGTGGCAAATGCACCTTGTTCTAAGTGCATGTGAATTGTTACTAATGCAGGGTAGCCAGCATATATCAGTCATGCGAACACTTCTTTCAGCTTTGGGTTTCTAGTGACACCAACACTGATTCAGCCTTTCCCTTCTCCTGCTTCATCAGCTGGGGCTCAGGACTGTCCTGTTGAGGTCACTGTGACTACCCACTTTGAGGCTTCATCTGAGCCCTAAATATCTGCCTGACCCCAAACTTCAGCTTTTGAAAAATCACGCAGAGCTGGAATGTTTCACCTTTGTTTCCATGATTACAGTACATAGCTGGAGTACATAGCATCTCTCCAGGACCATATTTAACTGTGTGGTCCTTTTTATACTGCGTACTCACCCTGTAAATCTGTTACAGACATAAAGTGAGGCCAGTGTATTTCTCATGGCTAAGTCTTGAAATCCTGTTTCAAAATGCTTAAACTCAAAAAAATCAATGTGTGCATCAAACCCTTTGCACTAGTTCTCTAGCCTACACAAGTTCTGTCTTATCTGTGGGAGCGTGTAGCCCTTGGCTAGTGAGCATTTTGTTATACAAGAGAGAAATATTGGAGCTAGTTGTGCTGAATTTGTTTTTCAAAGAGACTCTTTTGACGTTTATGAATTTAAGAATTTTAACTATTGTTCTGTTTTTAAGTTCAAGGATTTTGGTAGCAAGACTGTATGCTTTCAAGTTACAAGGTTCCATGCCTGATCTTAGGCTGTAAATTGCAACAATTAGCAATTTGTGGTTTAATTTAGAAGGATCACCTACTTTCCTAAATGCTTAAGTAATGTGGCAAGCTGTGGTTATTGATTCTCTCTGAATTTATTACAAGAAAGCTGTATTCACTGTCTCCTCTTGGGAATGCCTCTCCTGAACTGCATGCTTGCTAGTGACAGCTTAGACCCCTGATACATAACCAGAGACCTTGCCTAATATCCTTGCAACTACTTAGGGAATTCTTATTAAGTAAAAGCATCATTAAAGTAGACAGAATGATGAAGTTTAATGAGCATCTTTCTCACTTGATGTTGTTAGTTTTGCTGCTGCAGCAGCCATGCTGCTGTCGTTTGTTACTTCCAGTGGGGCAGGTGGAGAATGCAGGAAGATTTTGTTTATGTTTACATCTGCATACAAAGAAACATTTTTTTTCATGAAAGATACTTTTAAAAATATATACGAGAAAAGAAAGCTTCTCAGAGTCTCTGTCTGAGGGCTTTTGCACTTTCAGTCTTGTATGTAATCCCCCCTTTAATTTTAATGTAATGAGGAGTCTGTCTACAATACTGTAGCTGCTAAGTCTAGAGGTTCTGCAGTTAGTGAGCTGTGGTAATAGTAACCAGCTTCTGACTGTTACTGCAAACTGCAAGCATCTCAAATATTTATTTGCACTCCAGATTTTGTCCTTCAGCAGAGGTTTTGGCCTTTGAAGCTGTGTGTAGTGTCCCTGCTCAGAGCTGTACCAGCAGTGTGAACAGGTGACGTTTCGAAATACCTAGCAGGGAGGCACTGCCATGAATGTGTTATCAGCACTTACCTCACAAATCTGCCTTGAGACCGTAGCCACTGCCTGCGTCAAAATTCTTTTGTGTGTTTGTGGAGACAATCTGCCCTGGCTAAGGGTCTAGTCATGCAAACAGCTATGTCAAGGTGCCATCCTCTAGCACATCACCATCCGTCAGCTGAGCAGCAGAACTGTCTGTGTGCATGTCTTCAGCTGACCTCTGCTGCCGAGGATGATGTGCAAGTGTCTCTGCCTAGCACATCTTACTCTGCGTTCATGCAGAACAAGAGCATGTACCTAGTTTGTACAGCTTGGCTACAGCTGTTCCTGTGTCTTTCCAGTAAGTACTGAAATTATTAAAGACTTTATGCAAACTTCACATCAGTTAAAACTGAAGGGTAATACGTTCTTGTGGAGGTCAGATAATTGCTTCTCTGTGCAGATAAGCTCCATTAGTGTTTTTGTTTTGGCATTTTTTCCCCCTTGCACCTTTTTCTCCCCTGTGTGCTGTAAAAGTGGTGTCTGTTGTGGTACCAGAAGTTCGCTGAGAATTTTGAATTCTCTTTTCCCTAGTGTAACAGAAGGCAAATGATGTCCCAGAGGCATTATCACAGTCATTATTGTATTTAAATATTGTTGTGACACCATATGTCTCCTCGTATTTGATGTATGCACACAGAAGAGAGAATCTGTGTGTGTGAAGGCTAGTATAATCTGAATATGTCTGATCTTTGCTCTTTGACTAGCAGATAAAAACACTCATCTTCGGTTGGGATAGCAATGTGCGCTGAAATTCCCTCTCATTTTGCCAGGGCAACCTAAGTAGATATATTTGATTTTCCTATTTCAAACCCAGTAATTACTTTGCTGGCTGAAACTTTGGTGCTCATGCTGATAGAAGTGGTTGGACATGAAAATAGGTAAGAAGAATGTGAAAGTACTGTAGATGCCTTCAACTCGTACATCTGTTAATACTGATGTAGTATTTGCACAGGGCAAAGGGAGTTGCTGGGGCACCAATAGCACTGAATATTGTAAGGAGCAAATATCAAAAAAATACCAAAAATATCTACTGGCCAATTGGTATTTTTACTGCGTAGTGCACGCAGTGGCTTCTGGTCCTCTTTTCATAGTCAAAAGGCATTGCCCAAGTAGACTTTACCAGAATTCTGAAGGTCATTCAAAATTGTCAGTATTCAGGTTTTCTACATTTCTACATTCTGTAGTCAGCAGAATTCCCACCACACCCTTTTCCTTCAGGAAAGTTCACTGATCTGAGGTCTGACAGCCCACATGCTTGAACATTTGCTCTGAGAAAGGAGGAAATGAGAGGCAGAATGAATGCCAAAAGGATCACCTGAGAGGGAAACGTACATAAAGTTTCCAAAGCAAAAAGGGGGAGCCTAAACCAACTTGAGCAGAAGGAGGGTATGTAACACTTGACAACCACTTAAGCTGTCTCCATCCTTTTTGGGTTGGCACTAACAGGGCAAAGGAGCTGTGGGGCAGCAAGATGTGGAACATGGGACAGTGATAGGGGACTTCCATTCCTACCCACAAAGGATTTTATGCTCAGATACAGTGGATCACGATTCTCTGTTAATGAGTGCCTAAAGTCCCAAATAGGGACTTGTAAAAAACAAAAAAAACCAGCTTGAAAGTTGATTTTGTATTTACCTAATTAGTGCTATCTTCTAAGAGTTACAAAATTACTGCTGACAGTGGTTCTAATGCTGCACTGCATATCATTCAGAACAAGATGCTGCTTGTTCCCTGACTACTGTCCTGGGTCAGTTTCTGATGGGACAACCTCCCTGAATGTCATTTCTGTGCTCTTCTACAGTGATAGCTTTTCATAATGCTGAACCATCTCCTTCCATAGACTCCCTCAACTCACTTTACACCTTCCAAAACAGGAGTTATTTAGGATGTATATTTGATTAATACACATACTGTGTACTTGGATAAAATACAGCCTTGTGCTGCTGGAGCTCTAACGCTTAAGAAATAAAATTATGTGTATTGCAGCTAATATGAAGCATGTAGTTATCGCAGAGGGTCAGGGCTCTCTGTTTTCATCAGGAAATGCCACCTGATCCCTTGTTGACAGTAGGTGATAGCACACGTAAAATTTCAGTTAGGTGAAGTAATGTCATAGTTTACAGTTGCATTTTCCTTGAGCAAGGCTGTTTGGCTACAGTACACCTTGACAGCAGCCTGCTTATCAGCATGATGTAAAACTCAGCTGCTGCGAAGGTGAAAGCAAGCACTGCCTCTCCACCCCACCCTACAAGAAGCCCTAATCCCACAGTCCAAGAATGCCAGGATTGAAGTATCTCCCAGATACAGCAACATAAAGCTCAGGTCAGGTACTAGCTTTTAGTCTTCTGACATAGAATTAGAATGGTAAATAGAATAGAGTCATAGAATCACAAAGGTTAGAAAAGACCTCCAAGATCATATGCAACGGTTATTTGGGAAGACAAACATCATCACTCCAAACATCCCCCCTTCCTTCTTCTCACAGCTTTCTATGATGAGCAGGATGTGGTATGTTCTGGGAGATGTCTTGGGCCAGCTGGGGTCATCTGTCCTGGCTGCATCTCTTCACAGCAACTTATGCACTCCCACCCCTCTTGCTGATGGGGTGAGGAGCAGAAAAGGCCTTGGCTCTGTGCAAGCCCTGCTCAGCAATAACTAAAATTTCCCTGCATTATCAACACTGTTTTCAGTGCAGATCCAAACCACAGCCCCATACCAGCCACTATGAAGAAAATTACCCCAAGCAAAACCCACAAAGTTCATTTTCAAAAAGCACTTTATGTCAATAAGGGAAGTTAAGTTTGAGCTGTTTATTTTGGGTAGGTTTTTAATTTATTCTAACAGCATTACTCATAAATTATCTATTAATTACTATGTGATATTTAGCAAGATCCTCTCAGCCATGTAGTCCATTTAGCTTCAGAGTGAATGCTAGCCATCTTAATTGTAGGATACTTTGTCAACATTTAATCAGTGGTACTTACTAATGTGGCATTGATGTGTTGGTATCTGTCCCAGTGCTATCAATCATGTGTGAGCAGCAAAGGCGGCTGTGACACCATTGCTCTCTGTCACATTATCAAGCCCCTGGGTTTTCTGGTTAGGGATGATGCTCACTTTGCTCTAAGCAGGCACTCTATCTCTCCAGTTCAACCCAATTTTTGTCATTGTCTACTTGAATACACATCCTTGCAGCCTTCTGAGCCTTAGTCCCATAACTGCAGAATAAAGGTTGCTAGTTTCTGAAGGCAAAACTGATTGCTCCTTCTCTGCTCCAAAAGCCTGCTCTTCCCTGATGTTACTCCCCTGAAAAGTCACGAAAAACCAAATGTTAATGACTGCAGCTTGAGAGTTAATAGAAATTTCAGTGTGTTGAGACAAAATAAAGACTTTTTTTTTGTTATTTCTAGTAAATAAAGGCACTGTTTAATGTGCTGCAGAGTAAAAGTCTGTGTTTAATAGTTGTATCATAATTTTTTTTTTCTCCTTTCCTTACAGCCTTTATGGCCGACACATGCAAGCAAACCCTGAACCTCCAAAGAAGAACAATGACAAGTCAAAGAAGATCAGCCGTAAACCTCTGGCAGCCAAGAACAAATAAGTGCCTGGTTTCTGCCTCTGTTGCATTGCTTTTGCTTGTGCCTACAATATTTCTACACATCTCTTATTACATATAAGAAAGCAGGGATTAGAATTAAATGCAATTTACTATGTATAATGCTTTAGAAGATACTGATAGAGGGAAACAAAATTACATATGCTCCTAACTATGGTCACATTTATGTAGCCATTTAATATATCACTGTCAAACATATTTTAGCTTTTCTATTTGTATGTATATTAATGTCCTCTCTTGACATGTGTCACATCCTCTTAATATAGGGGAGTTTGCACTTATATTACACGATACTAAATTTCATATTATATTCCAAGTGATTTTAATAAAGCTCTTCATTTTTATTGTTCTTTAGTTTCTTCAGTAGGACTTCTGAATAGGAAATTCTTTGAGGAATGTATGTGTCCAGTTTCCTGTAATATGGTGATTTCTTCTTTGGTAATGTGGTAGCATTTTATCTGATCCAAATTAGTTAAAATGCAAAGCATTCTGTTCAAGGAGTGAAACATTTTAATCAGTTTCATTTTCTTTTTTTATGTTGCTGTGGACTGCTCTTTTTGCCTTGAAGGTTATTTTGAAATCAAGGAGTAGGGAAGGGGAGAGAGGAAAAAAAAATGTCTTCGTAGCAAGCTGCCAATTGCGAGACTCAGTTTGGGGAAGAGAGCTTTGTCATTTGAAGAAACTGGTACTTCTGCCAATTTTTCAAGTGATTTTTTTTCTTTAGGCAGAAAACCCAAATAATGTGTTTAATCGCTGCTTAAAGTGCTTATATTGAAGAGCTATTCCAAATGGTTTTTGAAAATGCCACAGGTTCTATATTTATCTATACAAAGCTGGCACCACAACCAAGCTCAGAAGCCGCAAATGGTTTAACAGCTCAAGTAGTTTCAGGTTTTACCAATGGAGAAGAAAAGCCTAAAATCTATAGACAGTGTTTCCCAAACAATTGTATTCTTAGGAGAGCAACAAGGGAACTCAAGGAACAAGAACAGATACTCATACCTGGATTGCTTGCGTGAAGACCTTCCTGCCCTTGATTTCCAACTTAATGAATTTCGTACCCAAGCAACCCATTGCCGAGTGTCGGCTGCCATCCCATCCGGACAGCAAGCTGGGAAGCATGCCCAGACTGCCGAGACGGGCCTGTTGTGTCCAGTGGGAAAAGAAAAGGTTTTAAATATCTCATGCTAGAAGTGATGCCTTCTGCAAAAGCCCATCTGAAGTTACTGTTATCAGCACCAGCCTCTCCAGCGCATTTAGGATTGTCCCAGCATTTAGGTAACATGGTTGCCTTAGTCTGGGAATAAATGTATTGACATATATTTTGCAACAGTTTTTTTGAATTGGCAAGCGGAGCTAGGAAGTTGGCATCAAGGTTTAGACACACTTTAAGTGGTCTTCAGTACTTCAGAAGAATGAGGCAGTCTTGGTAGGCAGGTGGAGAACAGTAAAAATGGTAGATTTGTCAGGAGCAGTCAATTCTATCTGTTGCAAGCTCTGCAGAGGATTTCCCAGACCTCCTAAGTGATCTGCCTAGGGAACAGGTCCAGCTGAAACAGGCCCATGAAACTGCTAGGTTGGATGCATGTTAAGAATTCACAGCAAAAACTATGCCCCATCTGGAATGCACACAATTAAATGTGGTGTAGGTATTAACATGTGACAGGGCCTACTGACAATAATAATCATGCTACAATAAGTCCTGAGGAAATGTCAATGAAATGTCAGAAGATCCCCAAACTAATACTGCAGATTGGTTTTGTAACAAAATAAATAGCAAGGGCACATCTATGAGGAAGGGGTGAAGGGGCTCTGGATCCTTCCCCAGCGCTGAATGCCACCCTGGACAAGGGCACTTCCTCAGGGCTGCACCACTTCTCTCCTGACAGATACCAGGTTTGAGGCTTGGTGACATTCTACATGCATTCACTTCCAGCTGAAGTGGATTCACTAGTCTTCCAAAATCTCCATGGCTACACACAGATGTGGCTTTCTGTGAGTGGGGTGGCAATGCAGCTTTCCTTTGATTTGAACAGAAATCCAGCCAGAGCTGAAGGTTCAGGTGGTGTCTGAGGCTGTGTCCATCACCCACTCTGTGTCCTGGGGTTTAGGCAAGAAGAAGTTGCTACAGGGCTACAAGTGTTTCAAAGCGTGGAGTAGCGTCTCTAATGTAAAATTCAAAGCTTGTTGGGGAAGGCCTGATGATGTTATTGATGGGAAGCTACAGCACTGCTTTAAAATAAGCTTACGGTTTTCAAGCATTAGTCAGACTTTCATTAACTGCAGTTGCAAATTTTGAAAGTGTTGAAAGAGTCATGCAAGCTCTCCTCTGCAGGATTGCAAAGTATTGATTGGAGCATTCTTGTGTGCTCATAGCAAAAAAATCCACCCAACCTTCCCACTTCTTCCCCCATGAAGGAGGAAGAAACACAGTTTTGACAAGCAAAAGCAGGAATGAAGGGCCTGGGGAAGACTGAGTGAAAGGCATAAAGATGATAAGGATGAAAGAAATCCTAAAGGGAGAAGTACTATACTGAAGATGGTGGCAGATGCAGGGGGGAAAAGAAGTTTCTTGAAAAGAAAGATGAAAACATAAGATAATGATCTCAGAAGATGATGAAAACCTGAAATGCATAAAGCTTTCCAAACAGAAAACAAAATGTTTTGTAAAGGAATGATCTTCAGAGGTGCAGGGCAGAATAAAAGGCAAGGAAAAGAAAAGCAATCTGGGATGTAATGTGCTAAGGTTTTAGTGTTTCTAAAAATGCGCCAGTTTCTTAGAGCAAACTACACAACAGTTTTAATGTGAGTATGATAATTTTATGTATCTGTTCTCTGAGGTCATTCCTTTTTTAATATTTAAAAACAATGTTGTATTTTACTGGGTCACATTTATTTCCCCATTGTACTCAAGGATAGGAGTTGCTGTATCTTATTGCAGTGAACCACTTAATGAGCAGTGCAGCTCATGATGGTCCCCATGGTCGTTTCTCCAGAGGATCCATCAAACTGAGACCCCTTCCAATGAGTCCTTGGTTGCTGCACCTAGGTGAGCACTTGTGCTGTGCCAGCTCTGGAAAAGCTGCTCTTTGCTCCACTGATCAGTATTGTTTCACTGACGTAATTGAAAAGGAGATCCCTGATCTCAAGTTGCCTTGAAGAGGGGGTCTTTGCCATCCATTCATTCATTCATTCATTCAGGGTCACTTGTTCAGGCTGTCTCTTTGAGCCACCCTCTCATACAGCCAACAGCATGCCCCGTCGAGGGGAGAAAATAATTCCTGTGAAAAGAAAATTGGCTTTTTTACAGCTTTCCTGTACCTGGGAGCTCTTTGAAAAGGTTTTACTGCTAATTCTTTGTTTTGATTTTGCATATGGTGAACTGGAAAGAGTATGGAAAAAATTTTGTGTACTATACACCCTGACAGAGGAAACCTTTTAAAATCACCATAAACCTGACATGCTGTGCCTGTGCAAAGAGTGGCCTTGGAAACTAATGTTCCTTGCTAAGGGTAGAGCAAAATGAAACCAGAAAACTTGCTTGTGTAGGCACCATCCACAATTTTCTTGTACTTAACAGTGTCAACCCTGTATTGCCTCCTGCAGTCCTCTTGATGGACAGGTAACAGTTACGAAAAAATTTCAGTTCTGAGAAAATCCTCTTATTCTATTTCTTACTTTAAAAATATATAAGGAACAGCAACTGTGATTTTAGTTTCACCTTTTTGTGATTGCTAGTCTAGGAATAAGTTTTCCATGGAGTTACTGGTGTTCAAGTACCTTTATTTTGGTTTTAGTCTTTCATGTTAAGGAAATGACAGTAGCATCTGCTTATCCATTAGCTTCCATCCTTAGAGCTGGCAAAATCACAGCAGCAGTATGGGACTTTCTCCTGAACTGGCAGCTTGTTCCAAGGTACGATCCAAGCCAGTGTGGCCCTTGCCTCTCCTTCCTGCAGCTCTGTCTGTACTTCCTATCCTCCTCCTCTGGGTTCTCCCCACCATCACTACATGGGGCTGGATCCTGGGCTTCTGGAGGAGCTGGGGAGAGAAGAATCTTCCTCCTGTTCTGCCCGACCCTCTGCTCCCAGGAAGCAGCCTGAGGTCAGGGGGCACTTCCAGCTCCAGCAGTGCTTGGGTGTTCCACACTGGCTCATGGCTTGGGGCTGGTAGGAAAGCTGGGAGGCCAAGTCTGTGCCATCCCCACGCTTGCTGAGCAGCAGGAGCTCCAGAGACGGGGAATATTTCCAGTTTGTAGCGGGTGGTAACTGTTAATATCCTCATGACAACCAGGAGGAGTGAGATTGTCATCGGTTAGATTAGTTAATTTTGTAAATATTAACAATTTCTAGGATTATGGCACAGGATGTGAGCTGTCAACTTGCTTTATTTTCCTCCTACTCCTTCTTGTAATGACACATTTTTACACTCAGATTCATGCCATGTGTTGGTTACCTTGCACTGACACCAGGGCTGGCAGGTGTTCTGGGATGAAACCATGATAACCTCCCAAAAGTTAGACTTTCTTCCCCTCCTGGGCGCTTTGTTTCCTCTTACCTAAGGGGAAGTAATTTGCCTGTAAAGAGCAGTGATTTATAAATCTCTGTGGTTGGTTTCCATCCAGCACTGCTGCCAGAGCTGCTGCCATTGGCACAGCTGAGCTCCTGCTTCCCCTTCCAGCTCACCTGTGAGTGCCTCAGGCAGGTACTGCCTCTCCAGTCCCCCGTGGAGCAGGAGCTGAGTTACAGCTCACAAGGAACCGTATCCCTGCTGTGAGAAAGCCCTGAAAAGTGACATTTTTACAGTGTGTCTCAAGAGCAAAATTTCAACCATATTTTTAGATCAAGAAGCACGGCAATTGCGCGAGTACCAGTCACAGGAGTCACCCCTGCGGCTTGATGGACGTGTTCAGAGGCAGTTTTAGCGGCAAGGTGCAACTGGGGGCAAAGCGCCGGGGAAAGTGGCTTTTCCAGGGCACTCGCTGCTCACCTTGGCTCCCTTGCTGCTGGCCAGAGCCTCTCTGCTGCTCTGCTCTGCTCCTGTGCCACTGGCAGCCCTGAAGGTACAGCCGGTGCTCAGCCAAGCAGTGATGAGCCCCAGGCTGAATGTACGTTCACAATTTTCCTGATATCCCAGTTATTCAAGGTAATGCTTCAAACGGCCTGGTGCTGGGGCAAGCCCCCAGGAGCATGGGAGCATGGCTGTGTCCCACATCCCGCCTGGGGAGATCCATGCCTGCAGGTGGTGCTTTGCAAGCACTGGACTGAATACTCCCACTGCTCAGTAATCATCTAAATGGGGTGCCCTCTCCCAGGGCGGCCATCCTGCAGGTCCCGAGCCACAGAAAAAGTCCCAGTGTGGCTGGGAAGGAACCGCCGGTGGGGCTCAGCATGGCAGTGCCTCGGCAAGGAGCAGCCAGAGGGGAGCAGAGCCAGAGAGCTGCTCCGAGGCTCGACCTGCAACACGGAGCGCTGCTGGAGAGGGCATGGGTAGTGCTGGGGTGTGGGTGCATCAGACTCTGTGTAGGAGAGTGGATTTTAACTTAATACTGGATGTTGTTTGCCCTCCAACTGTGTAGTTTAGGATGTAACAGCAGTGGCTTAGAGAACTGGTGGTCTTGTCAACTGCCCCCTCACAGCGATGGGGTTTGGAAACCACCTGGTGGCCTGGTTTGAGCATTCTCAGCCGCTTTGCTCTCTTATCAATCCAGATCCTTTGTTTTAGGGAGCTGCTCAAACATGCCTGGCACAAGTGATTTCCCAACACCACACAGAAATGAGCATCTGTGGTTGGAATGGAAGAGAGCACTGATTTGGAGGAATGCAGTGCATAGGTAGTTCCAGGGATATGATTTTAGTAGTTTCCATCCAGACTGTACAACGGGACTTTCCTGTTTTCATTTCTGGTAAGCTTAGGCTACTGGAAAGATTTCTGCTCTGCCAGTTTATACCCAGAGACTCATTAAACACCTCGTGGATCAGACATTCTATCCGCTCTGAGGGCAAAGACAAAAATCAAAGGTTTGATTTCAACCCCGGTACCTTGCAGACACCGTGTGTGCCTGAGGTCCGGCTTCCAGCGTCGCGGAGCTGCCCGTGCAGCCAGGGAGGATGCCCGCAGCGCCTCGGGATGCACTTTCCGCCTGCACCAGCAGTGGGGGCAAGAATACAGCCGGAGAGGAGAGGGAGGGAACGCCAGAGAGGATCTGAAACTCAGGCATGAAATCCTTCTCTCTCCCCGTGTTGCGGGTACAAAAACATGCCGAGACAGTTCACAGTGAGCACGACTGTCACCCCCAGGCTTGGCAGGGTGTCCCCAGGGAGGTTTCTGGTATTTCCTTTCCCCTCACTTTGCTTTTACATCAACTCTGCCAATTAAGCAACCAAATAATTCAGAGGCAGCCATGTGGCACCAAGTGCTGTAGCTATGGCTAAAAATAACCCCGAAGCCTGGGGGAAAACAGCTCCGAGAAGTGCGCACCAAGCCGAGCCCCGCTGTGGTGTGTGTGAAAGGCACCACAGCCCCGGCCGGCTCCATCTGGGGGGCAGCCAGACCCCCTCCCAGCTGGCCTGGCTGTCCTGCCCGTGGCCGGATTCGAGGGCAGTGAGGCTCCTCTGGCCTCTCCCCGGGGAGCCCCCGCTGCCGTGGGGCTGGGCTGGCTGGGGCAGAGCGGGGAGCGCAGGCACGAAGGGCTCCGGACCGGGCGCCTGGAGCCACCTTCTCTATCCCGAGGCAAGCACTGACTTAGAGCCGGGCTCATGAGCTGGACCTGGGTTTTGGACCTGTGGCTGATGGCTTTGCAATCCAGGAAACATGGAGTAAAACTTACCATTCCTTGTTTTAGAAAGAAAACAAAAACACCCAAGTAATAAATACTGAAAAATACTGTCTCTGAAGTCCTTGTAATTACAAACCCTGTGTGTTTGGGAGAAAAATAGAATTTCTTTGGAGTAAATAAGAAACCAGGGAAGGCTGGGCCCCCTGGTGTAGCTCCACAGCTAGACCCATGCTCCTGCCAGGTACAGGGAGTTATAAAAAATTAAAACATCGCATCCAGTTTTGCATATAAGTTTTCTGTTCTTGTAAACCAAATGAAATTAATCATTACATTTATCTACAGGGTGTTCTATAAAATCAATAAGCACTGCATAGCAGTCAAAATATGACAAGGCACTTAAACTTTGCCAACTCAATCCAATTAATTATATCTTCGTTAGAAAAAACAGTCATTTTTATAGAGTCAATTGGCTCTTCAAGGACCATAATACAAGCCTGATATAAGCTCATTGATTTTTACTTTATGATTTCCAGTTGAAAGCAAATAGAGATCACTCGATTTATAAAACTGTAAAAAAGTGTGTATTTAACATACCAATATTATTTATAAGCAGCAGCTAATATTTAAGTGCCTCTTGTACGCCTTGATAAAAGTGGTTCATGATTCAGCCCTCTCAGATGTTCAGAGGATGTTCTTCTACATTATTGCTATCGTCATTTGTCTTTCCCCTCTGACATGTGCAGTTTTTTATGCAGGAAAACTCAGTGGATGAGGCTCACCAGCAGGGAGGAGAGCAGCCTGAATACCTATGAGGTGTCCCTGCAAACAAACATTGCTGGACATCCCCACCTGGCTCTACCGCCTTTTTTTACACCAGCCTGGGAGCTTACAAAGCAGAAGCGAGACCAGAGGACCCTGGGGAAAGCAAGAGTGGAGGTGCAGGTTGATAAACACACTTGATGTGTAGGGCTTTAGAGGAAGGGAAAGCTTAGCAGGTGTTAAGGACTTTTCAGGGTGACAAGTAGAGGGAGAAAGCTTTCTCTGGAGTAGGGATTGCAAGGGTGACAAGAGGATCTCTGGGATTCATTGGGTGCACATGAAGCTTACAAGCCCTCTGGAAAATGAAAGGTAAAAGGCAAATACTCCAAAAATAAATCCACACCAGGCAGTGGGCAGTTGAACCCATCTCCTTTCAGTGCAGGAAGATGCTGCTCCAAGGTCCTCAGGACCTGCACATGGGTCTTTCTGGTGAGTCAGTGCCACATTTTTCTTAGAAATAGTCCTTACCAGAAAGGCCACATTGGTAAGTGTGGAACAGTCCCCCAATAATGGCAAACACTTGGGGTTTGCTGTTTTATTGTCATTAAGAAGAGATTCATGGTGAAAGTCTGAATCTGTGAAGGAGGGGTGAGTCAAACTGCTTCTGTCCCATCAATGCCCAGATCTTCCCAAAAGTAAGGAGAGTGTCCAGAGAGTGATAATCTGGGCTTTTGAAGAAAGAGATGAAAAGTGAAGAGAAGACTGAGTTTTATTTCCTTTCCAAAGCATGACTCTTGTTTTCAGTTAGAATGCATCGGATTCAGATGAAAACAGAAAATAAACTTGTGTTTCCGCAGTAGTTATTTGCAGTTCCATGGTGCACTACCTCTACTTCCGGAGATGCCCTGCCTAGCCAAGGTAGTGCCAGCACTGGGATGTCACTGGCATGTGTGAGATGTTGCCACCTATTACCAGCAGCCAAGGAGGTGATGCGGGGACCCTGGAGCCAGGCACAGGGCCATGTCTGTAAGCGGGTAAGCCTCTGCCATGGCAAGTGAGCTGCAAAGGCAGCAAGTGGGGCTGCTGCCATCCCCAGGGTGCAGGCACCTGGGCTTGGCTCAGAGGGAGAGAGGACTTGGTGGCAGGAGCCACTTGTGATGTATCGCAAGACATGAAGGTCTTCACGCCCCTGTGAGCGTGAGTCTTCAGGGAGGTGCACTGTAGCAATCACAGAGGAAAGCTGGTCTCTGTCTTAAACTTCACCTTCCCCCTCTTCCCATGGGTTTTGGACACTGGAAGAAATATAACAGGGTGAATAATTAGATGAATCTCCAGCCAATTTTTCGATGGTAATGAAATCAGCCAGGTTAATGGGAGTTCCTCAAGCCAACAACAGGGGAAGGGAGGAAAAATCTGTGACAGGAGGAGGTGATTAGCAGATGGCACCGGGGCGAAGCCCAGCCCAAAGCAGAAGAGTCTGCTCCCTCTCACAAATGCAGAGACTTTTCTGGGATGGACAATTCAGTCCTGGCCAGGATTAAGCGTGAGCACACATAATGGAGGATTCAGTGGCACCCACTACTCTCCTGAGGCTCATTCCCTACATTCACTCCCCTGGGGTGGGGAGTGAAAGGACAGAGCTGTAATTAGGCTTAGGACAAACAAAGGAGGGGCTAGATGTGGTGGGTGATAGCAGCGAGGGGAGACAGGGCCAACCCCTCTTTAAACATCCCGACCTGTGCAAAGCCTGTTCAGTGGCCCAGCCCTGCTCCAAGACCCAGCATTCCCAGATCAGCAGCAGTGGGGGGGAAATAGGGTGGGAGGGGGACAGCAGCAAGAGGCGACTGCCCTGGGAAACACAGCAATGAGAAATCCCTTTGAAGAGTGAGTGACAGTAATAGGGAGTAATGGCACCAACATAGACAGCTTTTTAGTAATTCACCACTTCCTATGAAACAATATGAATAATCCCCCTCTGAAGTGATGGTTAGGGCCAGCCTCATCATTTTTTTGCATTTTGCCTTAAACTAGTTGTAAACCGAGATAATCACTTCCTGTGGGATTTTTAATAAGACCATGTATCTATTTCAAATCAGCTGTTTTCCTACCTTCTCTTTGATTAATGTCATTTTTCTTTATTGATCCTATAAAAGAAGAAAAGGAATGTCCTTCTTCACTCAGAAAGAAGAAAAGGAATGTCCTTCTTCACTCAGACTTGCTCTCCTGGTTACAGGTGCCATGGCAGACATTTCCTACCAGGAAGGAAAATAAAATTAGGCCCGAATTCTAAACATTTTCACAGAGATCACAACTCCTTTCTTCAAGGTTTTGGAGTGCCTCAATTTGCTGGAACACAACATGACACTACAGGAGACAGAAGCAGATGTCAGCAGCCACTCCAGGAGCTCATTCTACTAATAAGGGTTACCCAGAATTTAGGTTGAAGAGTGACTGATGGCATCATGCAAGACCATTGTTCAGGTAACAGCCATCAGGCCTAATATGGGTGCAAAACTACTGACGAAACCCAAAGCACATTTGTTCTGCTTCATGCCTTAGCTTTTTTAGCTGATAGGGCTTCCTACCTTCCTCCTTCTCACCTCACACATTGTCTGATGGCTGTTCCAGGAGGATGGAAGAAGATATGTTTGTAACCTGTAGCACCAATGAATAAAAACTTCGAGTGTGATTGAGTTTTGAGTAGGAAATGCTCATGTTCTGTTCAGAGTAAGTCTCATTCAGTCAATATTTTCCATTTCAGTGTTTCAGCCAGCAAGAAGGCTCATCTGCCTTCAAGGCTGAACTCAGCACGTTGCTGAGAGATCTGAAGAAGTGGCTGCTCCTCAGCCTGGCTTAGTAGTCAGGTGGTACTAGCCCAAAAAGAATGGGTTTAGTAAACCCAGGGCAAAGGCTCAAACTTCTGAAAGCAGTGGATGAAGGTGGATGCATCTGATGGGACTTGCAGGATATTATGAAGAGAAATAAACTTTCAGGGCCAGGACAGGGAGTGTGGTGCCCTGAGCAGGGGCAGAGGGACAGCCTGCCCTGGTGGGTGCCTGCCTGCCGCTGCCTCTGCAAGGATTGGGAGCTGAGGGCTCCTCAAAATGAACTCCTCTGTATCCAAGGTCTGTGGCAAAAAGCAGTATTTCCACATTTCTGACAGCCAGGGCTCTTATGTGGGTGTCTGGAAAGGTCCAATAGCATGACAGTGGCAATCCTCTGCCCTTATTTCACAGAGCATGTCCCTTATGATTCTAAAAGCCAGGCAGATTCTTGTGAACTTCCCTTCTGAGAAAAGTATGTTTAACTGCTTCTGTAGTACAAAATGCTTTAATCTGAGATTTGGTATTCTGATACGGGTCTTGTATTCTTCTTTCCATCAGTCACAATGCCCCTTTCAGGCAGCCTGGGAAGTGACTTCCCCTTCTGTGTATGCAGATGGGCTATAGGAAATGCAAACAAGTTGTAAGCAAACTCAGCTGTGACCTGCCACTACATTCCTGGGGTTACCAGCGGGGTGTGCATGGTAAACAAGCTGGGCTGTGGTGGGTGGGTGCAGTTCAGAAAGAATATGAGGAATTTTTCAGAGCAGAGGTTAGCGCATAAACCAAGGAGCAGAGGTCAGAGCAGCACAGTTAGAACATTTGAGGCAAGGAAGGTTTAGATCTGGATTTATTCAGTTCTCTGCAGCCTGGCCTCTCTAAAATAATTTCGGAGAAAAATGGATAAACACATTATTCATAACAATTTTTAGCATATGGGGAATCTTAGCTCTCTCACAGCTGTCACTGGAGTGTCAACACTCAGGTCCAGAAGACTTCCTAGTAACTTTTTTATACTGGTAACAAACAGGCTTTCCTTCTGCAGCCAAGCCATATCAGCAGAGGGCTTTCTACCAGGCTGGTCCTGGTCTGTCTTCTTCTCCCCCTTCCCTTTTTGAATTGGCCACAAGACCTGGATGACTGTGAAGAATCTTTGAATGGGATTTACACAAAGCTGTGCTCTGTTTCTAGATCTTTCCTCCTAAACAGAAAGTCTACATCCATCCTGATCTCACAGGTAAAATCTGCCCCTCTGTTGAGTACAGAAACTTGGCTCTAAACAGAAATGTAGGCACTATCTCTAAAAACAATCTGGCCTATTCATATAATGGATTAAAAAGAGAATTTTCTGTCTAGCATGCTCAGATAACTTTGCATCCATCACGCTGGAAATAGCTTCCAGATAGCAAAACTCACTCATCATGCAAACTCCTTCTATATCAGTATGTAATCCTTTTAATTATCCATTGTAGAATGACTTGTCTGCCATCAATCAAACCTGTTCAACTCAACCAGTATGAGTGTAATAGCACTTTCTTGGGCAGTCTTCAAAAATCCCACCAGTGCCTAGCTGGATTTCTGTATTTCTGAGACTTATGAGCACAGGTTGGTGGCTCTGATTAAACCGTGACAAAGCTGGGGGCTTGGTCTCCCCTAATCAGTCCTAAAAATACAGTTTTTACAGTTGTCCCACTCCCTGCATAGTTTTGGCATCCTGACAAACAGTAGTTCAAATAAATTCTGGAATTTATTCTGCTATTTTCTGGAAGAAAAATGACAAAGCCTTTTTCACGAGCAAGCTATCAAAAGCAACTTCTTTGATTACTAAGTAAGGCAAGAAACTGAATCAGCTCTGTTTCCTTGCAGTACTTTTGGTATTCTGTTGGTGTTTCTAAGATTTCTCATCTCCTAACACACTGAGACATTCATCTTCAGTTACACTCAAAACCCACAGGTTTGCAGAAAAGTCAAAAATTTGTCCTCATCTGCTGCCTGTGATGCAGTCAAATGTTTCAGCCCAGCAGCTCCAGAATATCTCATCTCTTTTGCAGTGCTTGCTCAAGTATGTCCACTTCTCCCCAGTTCTGTTTCCCCCTCATGGTGTTTCTCAGCCAAGGGCTGTGTTTGAAGAGGGCTTCACTGAGCATTTGCAAACATCAGCCTTCGAGGTGTTCTGTGAGGAGGCTGTTAAGCAACAGTGAAGCAGGAAAAAAGTGGGAACAAAATATCAGCATGGCAGACCAACCTCACAGACACACATCAACGAAACAGGAGTGGTGACAGAATATCAGGTTAAACACAGAGCTACAGGATAGTGCTAGTGGAGGAAACAACAGAGAAACATTTTTCAGAGGGGAAAAAAAAATCTGAAGTTGAATATACCTTCTAGCTGTTGATTGTTTTTTCCCAAGCTGCAGAACAGAATAATTCTCATGGAAAAACACAGCAAAGATGTGAAGAAAACGTATTAGGATATCAGAATACATTTGTCAGTCTAAATCACTGAGCTTTTAAAAATTGCTAGATACAAATAGCCTCAGCAGCACAATCTGCACACCCATGCTCGAGGACCAGACCCTCGGGGCGCAGAGGGAGGGCATGGGAATGCAGGGAGGCATTTCGGGGTGCAGCAGCATGCAGAAGCTCTTGCTTCTGGTGCCATCCCTGCTCTGATCTCTGCAGCACAAACCTGCCAGCCAGCAGCTGCCTCCCACCTGGGCGACAGCATCCCTCTGGCCCTGCTGAGCTCCTGCCTATGTTCTTTGTTTCTGGCGTGGGAAGGAGAAAGCCAAACCATGCTGCACGTGAGGGAGCAGGCCCCTTGCACAGGAACGAGTCTGCTCACTTCTATAATCCCTGTGGCTGGAGAAGACCTGAATTAAAATGATTTTTCAGTCTATCTGCCCAAGGACTTTTAACAATCAGTACTTAGTGCATCCAAATCACACTCCCAAGCAACCAACATTTAGCTCAAGTGTCCTTTTGGGGTATTAGTTGCATGCAGACAAGTTTATATTTCCGTATTTATGCATTTCTATCACATACTCAGAGCTGCCCAGGCTCCTCTCATGGCACAAATCCTGTCTCTTTGCCTGAGCTTGGCCCCGGCAGGAAGAAGAAAATCAACCCCATTCAGCTGCAGTCCCAGAGTGCCCTTTTGGGGACAAAAGTGCAGGTCCAGTAAGCTTCCTTAATCTAATAGAAACAAATACCACTCCTGGATATTGTACTCTTGCATAGCTGACTCTGACAGGTTTGTGACTGTGTCTTGGGCTGACTCTGATCTGGACTGACAAGCACACTTTTTAGCTGTAAAAGAGAATATGTTTCATTCATACAAAAATGTATAGCACCTGAGTAAGAAGCATATTGTGTGTTCCCGAGAACTGGGCAGAAATGCAGGCATTGGTGGCTCCAAAATGCCCCAGGTAATTAAACTTTATTTCAGAGCTGTTTGAACAGCAGATGCCATGTATTAACAACATCAATTAGAAGCCAGTTCTGGGTCACTGGCCTGGACACTGCCAGCAGCTGGAGCTTTGTGGTTTGGTTTAACTGTAGCTGGGCAGAAGACTAAACCAATTTAGATAAGGTGGTGAGCTGGCTGGAGTAAATGGGCTGCTGGTGCTGTCTGACACTGCACCCAGCACCATTGCTGGAGGAGATTACTTTGATACGAGAATTTCTTTTCAAGCCAAGCATCCCTAAATCCTGACCAGTGATTGGGGTAAGAAGCAGTAGTGCAGGCATGCTCTTCCTGCTATCACTTTTCATGTGACAAATTGACAGTTCTACCTGGCACTGTGGTAGCCAAAAATCCTGTTTTCAGGGGGCAAAGGAGGTGCCTGTTACCTTTCTCCTATAGCAGTTAGGAAATCCTGGGTCTCTTGGGAAAAAAAAAAAAAAGAAAGAAAAAAAAAAAAAAAAAATTTTCCCTTCCTTTTGGAAAAGGTAGTTGCTGATTTTTTTTTTTTTTAAAGACCGTGGATCTGCTCACCTTCAGAGTGTGATTCTGCAAGACCATGCAGCCAGAGAGACATAGGATATTGCCAGGCTGCAGACTTAAGGTTGCTTTAATGGCTTTAAGCTACTTGATGTATTAGCAGCTAAACTGTTTTTTTTTTGTAGGTCCCCACATACTTCTGAGCACTCTGCTTTCCTGGCACAAGTGGGCAGCGTCTTCCTTCCCAATTTCGTGAGCCATAAGAGCCTCTAAACAGCATTTTCTTTAAAGGGGAGCAGTCAAGGAGAACTATGCTAATTATCTTGGGTAGAGGATCCTTTAGGTCTTTGCCAGTTATTATCAAAGCATAAAAAGCAATTATTAAAATTAATGCAATTTACCATGTGTTCCACTTCTAGCAAAGCTATTTTTGGCAAGAGTTTCCATCTGTCCCATTCAGCAAGATCAGCCACAGACTTTTTCTCTCTATTCCACTTCTCAGAGTTCTCATGTGGAGCTTGGCAAACATGCCTTTTTGCAGAGTGGAGCACCTCCATTGTAGCATCTAATTTACCTGAGAGTTGCCTTCACCTGGCAATTGTGTCCTCATCAGGACAAATATTTCTTCCTCTGCTGCTCTCTGCTGGCACTGTGGATACCCCTTGGTGAGGAAATGCTGCACCCTCTGCCCTAAGCAGGTGGCCAGTGGGAAAGGCAGTGGGGCCAAGTGAAAAATTTGTCTGCAGGTTTTCAAAAAACAGCTTTTATCTGTATTTTTCACAGTTCTACAGCCTGCCTTCAAGCAATTAGAAATCAGTTCATTTACATTTTCATACAGCTGAAGACAAAACAGCACAAGGAGAATGCATTTGTAGGGAATAAAGACCTGACTCCAGGATAATGTCTGTGGGCCCATTGATACTCAAAGTCTTCTCACTCTGGAAACCTGGCACTAACACCGGTATAAACAGGAGCACAGCAGGTGTGATTGTCCACAGTGGAGGCACATGAATCTGCCAAGTGACTTGAGTTCTGGGGATGGTTTTGCATTTGCCATCCCCTCACAGTTCTCTGGCAGCAGCATCCTCTGCACTGAGATCTCACCTCTGTACAAGTGGAAGAGAGCCCTGCAAAGGAAACAGCAAGGGTGCTCAGTTTATCCTTTCTGCCCCTCCTCTGAAGTTGTACAGATGAAGGAAACAGCACAGATGAAGATTATTCTTAACATGACATGCTGAAATCACAGAGGTGAAGCAGTTTATTTTGACTGAAAAATAGAAAACCAAATCGTATTTTCACCTGTCCAGTGAACACACCAAGAGGAAGGGAAGCCCAGATGTGATGTTGTCACTGAGATACCCACTTGCTGGCTTCAGACTAGCTATTTATTAGCACTTTAAAATGAAAAAGCTGTAATAGACTGAGTGGAGAGATGTGATAGGGATATAATTAATAACAGAAACCTAATAAAAAGTATATGTTAAATGCCAAATAAATGCCTACCCAGTGTAAAGGAAAAAATATCTGGGATATAAAACCCGAGGGGGTGATTAAATACATAAAAAGGAAACTGACTCAAAGTCTTTAAACTGAGTCTCTCTGGTGGCTGGATCCCAGTGTCCATGCTTGGCAGCACAACAGCGTATTTCTTCCCACTTGCCATACTTCCTGAATAAAGGAATCCGAGTCACAAAGGTGGCAGCACAATTTGGTTTGTGCTTAAAGTCGTTAATATCCCTACCTGGTGGGAGACAAATGTTGGAGAAGCACTCACCAGACAAGTTGTCTGAAAAATTTGCTCAAAGCTGCCTTGAAGTTGCCGTCATTCACCTTTGCTGCAGATTGCTCCCTGTGCCTAAATACAAAGATTCCTCCTGCAGACACACTCCCTCTGCTGCATTTTGTGTGGTTCAAAATTAATTCTCAAAATAATACCTGAACATGTTTTTCTCAACATATTATCACTGCAACATTATGGCAGGAAATGCTGCTCTCCAGAAATGGCATTTCCTTTGTAACCCAGGTTCACAACAGTCTTACTCTGCTCTGAGGCACTGCTCTCTGCTCAGATATCCTTTTCTGATCCCTTCCAGCTGTAATGGCTTCACAGCATTGCAGGGAGAAGTGGCATTTATCAAGACATTCAGTGAAAATTCATTTCATTCTCTCTCCCAGGCATTAAAATCCGTAAAAGATTCTTGCCTTTTTAAGATATTGAAAGACTGGCATTAGTGATTTAAAGTTAATGAAACAGGAGATTCCAGGGTAAATTCCAGTCTCACAAATAGCAGTGAAACTCCAATGTAAGTTCAGTGAGGTTCATCGTGTGGCAGCACAGGAGCGAGGGCTCCTTCCAGACCAACAGAGTTGCTCATGAGTTAAGTGCAAACAGCATTTGGCGCTCCATCAATTAGCTCAGTAGAGTAATGCATGCCAGTGATCGAGAATATTTTCATGGAATATTGTGCATATTATCCTGGTCTTTTGGATTACATTTAAACAATAAAACACAAAATAGCAGGTTCCTGAATTGTGATAGTAACAGGGTTTTTTTGTTCTGTTTTGATTTCACAAAAACATGCACATTTCTATTTCACATTGGTGTGCATACACATGCATGGGCATATGTGTGTCTCTCCATATTGAAAACATATGTGTAATGTCTCAGTGCATGAAAGCAACATTCTAGCTGAAATTTTCTCTTCCTGGAGATCAGAAAATCTCCATCCCAGATGGCAGAAATGCTCTCTAGCCAGTCATGTTCCATTTCTCACTTGAGGCATTTTGGATTTGTGCAGTAATTCTGCACAGTAGAGTTTTAATGCTACATAGAAGGAACACAGTCAGTCTAGCTGAAAATGTAAGAATTGCATAAGAACACATGCATATCTCAGGAGGGGGTAAATACTTCTATTTTCATCTCTGACCTGCATTCTTTACTTGTAATTATTGTTTAATGCCCAAATAACATAACAGAAAATAAAATAACAAATACCAAACCCAGAGTTACATCCAGTACAGGATGTCTTATTAATAATGGCATTGGCAATACATTATGCTGGAAAAAATGCACAACGGTTCCTCTGCATGGCTTGTATATCTACAATGCTGCAAGGAATGTCCTGGTCCCTCCCTCATTGTGCAGGTATAATCAGTCCCTCTTGGGAAGGAGAACACTCATTGTATCTCCCTGTGATTGCAACTCAGTTGCAGAGAACTGATTTTAGCAAACTGGGCGAATAGCGTTGAAACAGGATTCCAGGAATGTGACTCAAATATCAGACTCAATTCTGATCTCACGTGTGCTGGTTAACATCTCAGTTTTACAATTTACATCAGTGGAGTTATTCCTAATTTGGGATGGATTGGGCCTACAGAATAATATTGCAACACGCCTTTTTAAAACAATGCAAGGCCAACTTTCACAAAATTCCAAACACAGTTGCCTACCATAATAATCAAAAGCTCAACATCTTGCAGGATCACACCAAATTCCACTATATGCCATTTTGTTCTGGGGAAGATTGTTTGGGATCAAACGGTCTCCTGCTTTAGCTAATGAACAGATAGGAAGAAAAATGAATGATCACAAGTAATTGCAACTTGCAAAGTAAATTACACCATTAACTGCTCCAGAAATCAATAATCAAGCATAAAAAGAAATTCAGTTGAGGGGATGACAGAAGAAAAAATAAATCTCTTGGCCATCTTGCCACTCTGGGGATTTTAATTTTGAGTTTTCCACTCCCATCTATCCATGCTTATTGCCCATCCATCAAACTCCTGATGAATTTAAAGGACTCTAGTATGAAATACCAGAAGATTTCTGGGTTGGTCGAACAATGGAAAGGGAGTCTTTCAAGTTTGGAGGAGGAAGGGTAAATCATAGATGACAGTTTAGAAAAGCTTGTCTCTGCTCTTGCTTTTTTCCCCTAACATCTCTCTTTAATAGCATTGGCAGTCTAATAATCATTTCAAAGGTAACCAAAATCGTTCTCATGGGCAAATCATCTGGAAATCTCCTCCTGATTGACTCTAACTACTGACATAATTTTTAATAGAAGTGAAACATGATATATGCCTTTGCTTATTGGTATAGTTTTAAGCAGGGACAAAGTGGCTGTTTAATCTTACTCCCATGTTAGAGGCATTTATCTTCCACCCCTTTGTATTTACTATTTACATCCTCATAAGAATGCCGACACTGTAGCCTTCACTATTAGCAATACTCCTTGATTAAACAGCATTTATGACTATCTCTATATTTTGGGCTTTATTAATGAACACAGTGAGTCCTTCTGAGTGCCTCCTTCTGACAGGTTATCTTCTATGGATTTTGACGAGAAGGGAGTGAAAAGGAGGAGAGTGGATCAAGCAGAAAGCCTACATGGAAAATGTTGCCACCACTATGGTGGTTACGTAGGTGGTGGCAGAAGACAACGCTTCTTCATTACATCAGGGTGGTGAGTTAAAATGCCCATCCTACAGGAAGGGAAAAGTGGGATGTGGAGAGAAAAAAGATGTTTTCAGCAAGTACAGCTTACCTAGGCTGTGAGCTGGACCCTGCTGCAAGCAGATGCTCTCATGGTCTGTAGGGACACTGGATGCCCAGGCTCCTGTGAAAAAAAGCCGGTAGAACTGCTGTGTAAAAAACCCTCATGGTTGGAAATCCAGTTCCTGAAGTGCAGCGCACTTATGGGCAAACTGAGTCTATTTATGCAGGAAGCATTTACTGGTTGGTGCAAGCATTGCTCAATTACCCCTCCATAGCACTGTGGCTCTTAGACACTCTCCAGAAACTCCAAATCCCAGCAAATTGTGCAAAGCAAAGTGTGGACTTGCCAGCTGGAAAGGGGGACAGGTAAGAAAGAGGATGTCAGTGGGTGCAGCTTTACCCAGAGACCATGAACCTGACACAGCCCTGGCCGTTCTGTACCATCACCAGGGCAATAGCCACAAACAGCTCAGGCCACACTGTGGCTGCAGAGGTACTTGCATCATAACCAAAAATAGTCCCAAGGTTGACTGTACATATGCTTTCCCAAGCAGCACTACAGCCTTGTATTCACCACCTCAGATCATGACTCCAGAGGGATGGAATAGAGAGAAGACACAGACCTGCAGGCTTGAAGGTGAATGGGAAAGAAGAAACCTCAAAGAACAATGTTTTTTGCTTGAAACTAGTGGGGTTTTTTGAATAAACAAAGGCACTCGCAATTATGAGCATCTTTTATGGTTAATTACTACTATTTATGTTGGCAATTATCTAGTGTCATATATGATTATTTTATATCCTTAAACTTTGTCAGCTGAATGTGTAATCCTTAGCTCCCTATGTGTTTAAGACTTATTTTTACATACACAGTTATGTTTTTATATCTGTGGTAATTCACCAGTCAAAACATGACATGCATGATTTTAGTTCCAATCTTTCCACTTTAATTCTGCTCTCACCCCTTCCCTCCCCCCTGTAACCAGTCATATTTGACTGATCTTTTCAGATTAAAAACTAAAAAGGAAGAAATATGTCAAATTTATTTGCAAATTCTCCTTGTTGAGCCCTGTCACTTTAGCGACAGCTCTCCTCGAATTCCTCCTCATTTGGATTTGAAAAGTAGATGTAACCCTTTCAAAGCTGGACACATTTTCTTTAGATCATTTTCCTGCCTTTGCTTTCAGAGACTGATCTTCAAAGGGATTTATTAATTGCAATAAAACTCAATCTACAGTTATTTCCAATCACAGATAAAGATGGCTTAAATCCCTTAGTAGCATACTATAGCCTAGGAAAGGACTTCCTATATTCCAAAGGACAGATAAAAACTTTCGAAAATCAGCAAAACATTTTTTTCTCTTACACACCAAAGTTGATTTTCTTTCCATGAGCATGAAAAGCCTAATTTTTATCAAGGAATACAGTGGGCATCTGGCGGCCCTATAAATATATTTGGTCTTCGGTCATCCTGAACAAAACAGGTTTTGTGAGAGTTTAGTTAAAGCTGCCTGTACAAGTTCCTACCAAAACTGATGCAGGCCATGGTCCTCTCCAGGACCTCCTACCTGACACAAATACCAGAGCTGATTGTACCAAACTAAGGAAACACACATGGAATAGGATGCCAAGGTTGGTTTGGGATAGCAACATATCACTGCCACGTCTGTCACTGCCATCTATACTGATATGAATATTTTTCCCTCTTTATATTTTACAGCATTGAACCTAATTACATGTTGGAATGAGTGCATGCTTTTTACCTTGACCATACCACTGGTATCCAGGCTGAAATGCTAACCTTTACGTACATAATTAAACTAGTGTTTATAACCGTAGAGTGTAGCAAAGCCTTAACTTTTGAGTAGAGTGAAATTCAAAACACTTCTCTAACATAATAATAAAAGAGATTAAAAATATAAGTCAGAGCAAACCAGATGCAGATAGGAGTGAGCAGAAGCAGTATGGAGCTTGGCACAGCATTGGCACACTCGTTTGCTAGGCATATGCCTTTTTCCATATTACTCCTGCCTACTGTAGTTGGTGAAGGATTGCCCTTTTTCACAGAGTATTTTTCCTGGGCTAACTTTGAATTTAGCAGCGCAGGCAAGAGGAGCCATTTTGTGCTTGGTGCCTGCAGAACGTGTTGCCCCTGCGTGCCAGTGGACGAATTTGTAAATGGTTTTCTTCAGTTTTCCCCTGTGTTAGTGCAGAGACAACAGCACACGTGTAAAATGGACCTGCAGGTTGTGCTGTATGTCTTTAAGTGTCTGTAGGAATATTAACTAATTAGTCAGTAAAGGCTGTGACAAGGTTGTTGCAAATGGCAGAAGCTGTAGGGGATTCAGCTGGAACACCAACTGCGAGTCTGAATGCACAAGGGCCCAGAGAGCAGGAAAGGAAGCAAACAAGCTGAAAGGCTGGAGCAAGCCAGCAAGAGGGTTTCAAAAATACAAATACATTTACCACGTTAAGACTGGCAGCAGCTCGTGTAGGTTTAATGGTTATACCAAGAATGAACTGTCAGTCTGGACTGTCAGCCTTTAGTATGGAGAGATTATAACCCAAGTGCTACCAAAACGTTAATTACAGCAAATCAATGTTTTGACACCCCATTTCAGGACAACAAAGAAAAAGGGGTTTTTACTCTTCCTTTTAATTTAATTTAATTTGCACCAGGCGACTGAGATCTCTGGTGCATAACTTCTGAGTACTTTGGTTTCCCATTCTTACTTAAAAAAAAAAAAATTTCCTTGGGAACTAAGATTAATCTGGTAACGAAATCCAAGGTCCTAGGTTATGGACCAAGCTAACATATAAACTCTGCTGACAACCCGGTATTTCACCTGATCTCTCTATTCTGGTTACTCTGACTGTGATTTTTGTGGCTGACTTCTTTGGGAGAAGGTCTGCAACAGTACAGAATGAGCATCCCTGGCAGTATGCATGAGGATAAAACTATTAAAGAAAACATGGTTGGTATGGCAGGACCTCCATTTAAGAATCAGGCTTATCGTCGCTGGAGTAAGGAACTGAGGGTGTGTTTGATGCCAGTAGGTCACTCAGTATCACAATGGCTTCACAGACCATGACAGGTTTGTGTTTATTTGAGGATGAGATCTAGTCTTTGCCTAACATGTAACACAGCCATTGCAAGGAAGGTTTATGCACACCCTGATGTCACAAAACCAGCTGGCTTAGGGATGACTAAATACAACACCTCAAGGGCCCAGCTACAGGCTGAGACAGAGCAGTCACTTCTGGCACATCTTTTCAGTTTTTCTTGCCCAGAAGAACAAACAGTGCTGAAAGCCCTTTCCCGTGGGGTAAAGAGAGCAATGAGATATGAACATAATCCTCCAAGTGTGTTCAACTGCCTTCCTGGGTCTTGAGGGGAAGCCCTTAGCTAAGGGAACTGGCTAGCTTGTGTCAGTGCCAGATAAAGAATTTTTTTTTTTAAGACAAAGCACTAGAGAATAGAAAAGAAAAAAAACTTTTTAAAAAGGGGAGGGAAGAATATTTACAAGTGCATGAATGGAAGCTTTGTCGACAGTTTTCTGGGGAGATAAGGAGCTGGACTGGACCATCTCTGCACGGCATGGACACACTCAATGCCTTTGAGTCTCTCAGGAAAGAGCAAAAGGAGCTGCTGACATTTCTGCTTAAAAGGAAGAATCAATGAATCTTTGTTTCCCACTGCCTGCTTGTTTGACCTTATTGTGTTGCGGAATAGAAAAGAAATAAAAGAGAATGGTGAGGGGAGAGCAGATTCGTGCTAATAAAATCCAAGACAAGATCACAGCCCTCTGATCATCACTGGAGATGCCATTATTTGGTTGTTGTCCTATTTGCCGCTGTTGCTCATTTCTGATTCTTGCCTTGCTGTAATAAGTCACACTCTTTCCAGCCATCATCCCTATATTGACAGGCAAATGTCACCCAGGTTTGATTGACGTCCATTGCTCCTGAATACAGAAGTATGATTTAGGAATCAATTCCGTTTGTTTATTTAAACAGCTCTTTGTGTACCTTGTATATCTGTAAGCAGGACAAGTTCTTTAATATTTTCTCTGCAACAATGCTGCTAATATTGCACATTCACCTTCCCACTCAGTCACAGAGGTGCCCACCAGACCTTGGGGGAGGAGAAGCCTTTCATAAACAAAAAAATAAAATAAAAAAAAACCAAAACCACAAAAAAACCCAACCAAAAAAAAAAAAAAAAAACCCAAACCACAATCAAACCAAAACAAACAAAAAACCCCACCAACACAACAAAACAAAACTTCAAGATTTAACAAAATGCTTTGCTGCCCCCGAGTTAAGCCAAAGAGATCTTTTTCTCAGGTCTTAAGCATCTGTCGATTTGTATATACCCCGGACTTTTCTTTGGCTTCTAAACAAAAGGAAACACTTTCCCTCAGTGTCAGCTTGCAAGCAGAGCAGGGGCTGGCTTTAACACCGCGAAACACTGTAGCCGGTGATGAGAATGTCAATTTTAATTCACAGGAAAAACTATTTCCTTCTCTGTCTTTATGGTTGCAATTGGGACGACGAGGAAGAGGGAGATCCGAAATTGCCGGATACATTAATCTCTTTATTTTTGTGGGAGGTATATTTTCAAATAACTTTTACTTGGACAATCGGTAAAACATCCCCGCATTTAAAGCGGTATTTCCCAGAAAACACTAACATGGCAAAGCGGCCCCAGGGAAGCGTTAAGCAGGAGGTAGATTGACCTTTTAATTCTCGATCGGTGACCTGAAGGGTACCCAGAGGCTGCAAAGCACATCTCTTCCTTTCGGTCTGCTTCAGAAAGAGCTGTCATCGCAAGATGCAGCTAGTGAGTGAGGCTCACGATTTCGCTGTTCATCCGTTTGCGGGAGGGGTGGGGGAGGGAGAAAAGAAAAAAAAAATATGTATTTCCCACACTGCCAGAGTAATGCCAAACTCTCTGTGAGTGGGAAGAGCAGAGCAGATGCTGGAATGAGATGCCAAAGCAGCTCCCCTTTCCCCTGCGCTTTTGGGTGCCTATAAATTGCTCCAGCGCGCTCGTCAGCCTCCTCCTCTCCTGGCAGGTGGCACTCGGGCAGGATCCCGCTCTCCCTCCGGCTCCGGCTCCGGCTCCGGCGGCGCGGGCACTGGGCGGCGGGCAACGGTGCGGCCGGCGGGCGCGACCCCGCTGAGGACTGTCGTCTCTGCGAAAAGAGAGAGAGGGAGGGAGAGAGAGCGCCAGGAGGCGAGCGGGGCGATCGCGAGAGGAAAGGCAAGTTCCAGGGAAAGTTGACTCGGACTGGCACAGCCTGCAAAAAA
>WBMY01010300.1:66395-93640 GCA_013397315.1 Donacobius atricapilla
CCCGCCGAGCACGGCGGGCTGGCGGCCCTTTGTGCTCGGCGCGCACGGGAGCGGCGGCGGCCACCAAATTAACCTGGGATGCCACTTAACCTTTTGTTTATGGCTCCTCAGAAGGACTGTGAAAACAGAATAATGAGGACATCAGCGGCAATTAATTAAGTTAGAAAATGTCTACCATAAATACTGTCTCAGCAGATAAACCAGGACTAGTGAAACAAAGTACGTCCTAATATATTCACTTTGATATCTTCCTACAAAAGCAATATTGTTCACTGAAGGAATACAAATTCACTTACAATTAAAGAATTGATCTATTTTTACCCCTATTTATAATGTTGTAGAGTGTTTATTTTCCCAAACCCCTGAAAAATAAATAGTAGCAGTAGTTTTAAAGAAGCATCCAATTACAAATATTCAGTTGAACCTGAGGTCTAACCATTTCCGAAAGAGGTACTTCCAGTGCCAGACATGAGACAAATTAAACTCAGCTATTCAAAGAAGAAAGAAAAAACCCACCCNCGTCCGGGCCGAGAAGCTCCCGGCCCGCCCTGGCCACCGCCCGCAGCTCTGCCGGGACGGGAGCGGGGAACGGACGTCCCAACAACGCTGCCCCCGCAGGGGCAGGCAGAGCCCGGCCCTCCCTCGGGGAGGGGAAAGTCCCTGGCGAGGAAGGGGAGCCAGGGGCAGCGGGTGAGCTCAGGAGCAGGTGGTGCTGTGTGGGGAAGGGGTGAGGTGGGTGGGAGGAACGCAGCCACGGCACGGGACGGGGCTCCCACGCAGCGCAGCGCTGGGTTTGACACGCTCAGCCCCCGGAGGGCAGCGAGGCTTCTCCTCCCTGTCAGGAGAGCCGGTAATAGAGCGAGCTCGGCGCCCGCAGACGGGCGCCTTGAGCCCTTGGCGGGCCGGCGCCGGCTGACGAGCCGTGCCAAGGGGCACAGCGGGCGTGCGGAGCGCCCGGCCAGGACCCGAGTCTGTCGGCATCCCCTGGGCAGGATGAAGACATCGGAAATAATTAAAGGCCTTGCGATGCTGCCGTGTGAAATACAGAGGGATCGCCCCTTTTAATTAGGATAAATGCAGCCACCGCGCTCGCAGGGGCTGTGCCTGTTACATTGGCCCCCGGGGAAGCGTGCTTCGCAATTTTGCGCCTCTTCCGCGCGTAGTTAACCAACGCGGCTAGGCTGGCACTAATTCCCACGGCGCTTAGAGGCACCGCCATCCCTCCAGGCTTTGGGTGCCCAGGGACAGTGCGAGGTGCCCANTCCTAATATATTCACTTTGATATCTTCCTACAAAAGCAATATTGTTCACTGAAGGAATACAAATTCACTTACAATTAAAGAATTGATCTATTTTTACCCCTATTTATAATGTTGTAGAGTGTTTATTTTCCCAAACCCCTGAAAAATAAATAGTAGCAGTAGTTTTAAAGAAGCATCCAATTACAAATATTCAGTTGAACCTGAGGTCTAACCATTTCCGAAAGAGGTACTTCCAGTGCCAGACATGAGACAAATTAAACTCAGCTATTCAAAGAAGAAAGAAAAAACCCACCCAAAGAGGGTTTCCATGTATAAATTTGCATATACTATACAAGATATATAGGTAAATACCTGCATAATAAATGGTTTTAAGTCGACCTACAGTTTTAATGCCTCAATGATTGATTATGATTTATACTTGAAACACTAAATGCTGATGTGACAGGCTTTATGTATATTTATGTAAGGAAGCTCAGAAATTTTGGAAGTAAGTGGTTAAGTGGAATGACAAAGGCAACATTAGAAATCCAGTATTCTCTTACAATGAATAAAAGCTGAAACGTTGAAAACTGTATGACAGAGAAAAAAAAAATATTCCTAAGCAATACATATGTGGAACCCCAAGGCCCTCAGTGTTACCATATTGTCTGCTTTAATGGTTATCAAGCTTGAACAGGGAAGTGCTGAGGTCACACAGCTCAGGCATGTGTGTGCAGGCTGAGAGCACAGCTTCATGAGAGAACTTACATGGACCTTGTGAAATGTATTGTCTTATAATGCTTTAATTTTGAGATACGTTTACCCTCTTGCAGCAGTACACTCATGGAAAATTCATTTGAGACTGTTCACCTGGGCTTTAAAAAGAAATTGCTCTGGCTAACCAAGCAAGAAGGTAAACCCACTAATAGCATACAGGACCTTTGCTGCTACACACAGGGCAGTAAGATCTGCATTTTGGTTTCTAGACTTTCAATACCCAGAATATTTTTTTTCTAGTATGTATTATGTAGAATCTTAAAAATGAAATATCCATTGCTGTTGTAGCCAGTGTTTACATGCTGACTCCCTTTAGATAGTCACTGAAGTAACTTGAATTCTCCCTTACCATCCACAAGATTTTATACAAATCCACAAAGTAGCATTTCATTAGGAAGTAATGGGAATTTGAAAAGTCCTTTAAGCCATTTTTCTCACCATTATGCAAGACACTAGTTCTCTGTGAAGTTTTTCTACCTTGTCAATAGCCTTTTCACTCCTCCCCATTTGCCATTTCCATTTCCACTGCCAGCAACCATCTCAGTCTGTTGTTTTCTCTGGAAGGTCCTTTCCAGGGTTAATGGCCCAGAGCCTTCCCTCTACCCTGCCAGTCACTATTCCAAAGGAAACATCCAGTACTTAAAATAATTATTGCTTAGAAAACTAGTAAAACAGATCACCTCTGTAAACAATACCAGGCAAGCCAGGATCAAGAAATTCTGAAATAGCCGGGGTTTTTCAGCATGCCACGTATCAGTTGAAATTTGCAGCCTGTCACAGCTCTGCAAGCCTTTGCAGCCTTTCTCACTGTTCTTACAGGATGCATAAAGAATTTCCACCTACTGTGATTTTTAAGCTGCATAATGCCGTAATATCCTGCATGGTAAAAGAACCCCCTCCTTTTTAACATTTCAATATTAATGTGAAATCATATCACATGAAAATTTAATTTGGAAATTTATCATGTAAACTTTGAAAGGAATCCACGGAAAATTGTGACTTATAGCCTATTTTTTCAGTTCAGAGCAGAAAAAATCCCACATATAGTACGCCAAGTCATGCATTATTACTTAGTTCAGATTTGCAATGCCACTAAATCATTTACTGCTCTGTAACTATGCTACAACAAAGACAAGCAACAAGCAGATGACGTGTTACACTGAAATAAATCACATGTTTAAATATTTTACCAAACAGAGTCAAATTATATATAAATGATTTGGAGACTTAACAGTGGCACAGGCTGTTCATTGCTGGAAACCAACATATATCTTGAAATTACAGATTACTTCCAGTTTGCAAGAAATGTCAAATTTAATCAGTAGTGGAATACCAAGGGAGAAATGGGAAAAAAGTATGTTTAAGGGAAAGTTGCAAATGAAAAGCCCTCAATGATTTGTAAATTCCAAAAATCTCTTGCAGTAAATAGTGACTTGCCTGTGATTTTTCAAAAGTGAATCTCTTAAAACACAGTGAAATTAAATGTTTGCTTACTGAAATGTGGCAATAGCAGTTTTTCCAAAACCAGACTGCTTGTGTGCATGTGTGTGTCGGGGGGAGAGTACTTCTTGTATTCTTTTTTGCAGCATGGTCCTATTACTTAGTATGACAATAAGCTGCCTCTGGGAAAAGTCCCTGTGGGCCTCTCTGTGGATCCTCACCGATGTCAATCACTTGTCCCACTGATAGAAAAGTTACACCAGTGAAATACTGGCACACCATCAGATCCAGTTCTCCCAAGTCCAGCCATTCTTACACATATTTTTAAAAAGGCTCCAGACATCTACAGAAGATCAGGCAATTGTATATTCATTGGATAACTAAGAAAGGAGAATATTATTGCTTTAGTTTCAGAAGTACAGTAGGAGAAAATAAGCAATAGTCGTAGGAATAACCTACAATATACATTACCAGATATTCAAAGTGACAACTGGTGCATGTTGAATAAAACTTTGAGGATATGCTTTAATTCCACCAGGCAGGAAAAATTGTCCGAGTTTTCTTAACCAGTCATTCTGTATTTTATGTAGGTTCGAGCTAGTGCGATTGCTCAGGATGCTGATCAGAACTACGACTATGCCAGTAACAGCGTGGTTCTTCACTTGGAGCCAGGAGATGAAGTTTACATTAAATTAGATGGAGGAAAAGCACATGGAGGAAACAACAACAAATACAGCACATTTTCTGGATTTATTATTTATGCTGACTGATAATGAGTAAACAGACCCACCAAACCAGTTGAGAAATGAAGCCTGCTCTTCTAAGCGATGGATTTGCATGGCAAAAGCCAATGAAACGTGCACCCCAGCAGAGAGTGACCACCAAACACCTCAGCAGCGGGGGGAAAAAAGTCGAATGCTACCTGATTCACATCTGTACAACACAGAGAAACCTTATGTTAAAAAACCACAAACCAAGTTAAACAGATGTGCGATCCACTTCCGCCAAAGCAAATACTTCCTCATTGTTAGTGTCCATGTGAATAAAGTTCTACATAGATCAAATTTTTATAGGGAAGAAAAGCCCACCTAAGGATGCTGAGTTATTTCTTCAGTGTATATGATACTTTGATGTGTTATGATCTTGCTGCTTTATCCATACTTCAGCTTTGATTCTTGTGACTTACCTGCTAACGATGCTTGGAGTCCACTCATAGTGTGGTGAGGAATGATTTTAGAATAAAAGGAAGAGGTAATCAAAATATACGTTCTCTCTACAAAGAAATTGTTTGCCTTCTACTTTTCTTACCCTTCCACTTAAAACTAGAAACTAATAAGCTTCAAGCCTTAACTCAATGTTCCTACTTTGTAGGTTTACATTAGACTTTTAACATAAAATCAATCCAGTGGAGTTATTTCAATTTTGTCTTTCCCTTAGCTGTCCTCTAAAAGAAAAAGAAAGGCAGAGGAAACACTATTTTCCCCCGAAAAACTTAACAGTTGACAAACTATTCTATTAGACCATATCCCTGATTCCACCAAAGCAAATGGCAAAACTCTCATTGTTATTAGTGGAAAAGGGATTTGGCTTTTAATTTGTATACATGTAAATATATATATTTAGACAATTATTACAGGCCCATTCTTGATGGTTAGTTGTGTAAATATTTAGAAAGTCTAGCATCCACACCATCAGACTAAGGCAGAGTGTTTTCTTTGCAGCAATTAGTCTTCATTAGTCTCTTAGCACTTAGTCTGTACCTGGGTTCTATTTTTAATAAAGTAGTTACAGATTAATATACAGCAGATGTTCCACTAGAATTTCATAGGAATATAATGAGTCAAAACCTTAATTGTCTTAGGTGTCTTGTCTCACTGAAGTTAGTGGGATTTTTCCAACAAAGGAAGAGTGGGAGATCTGACACATGAGAAAATGCTGTCACACAGACCTTTTCCATGGAAGCTAGTACCAGTTTATGGTAAAGTGTGCCTAAAAGATGGACACAGAGAAGCATATTACCAAAAATGATAACACATATGCAAAGAAAGAAGCAGATATTTACATGCAAAAAAAGTGTGTATTAAAACCTATTTTTCTCATTCATATAGATATAGATATAGCTATAGATATATAAAGTCTCAAAGAAGCTTAATCCATATAGAGGATTAATGGCTTGGAGAATTAAACTAAACACAGATACATTGTTATAAAAGTGCTTTAAAATCAGCCATAGCAGTAATGTCCACGGATTTTTTTTTTTTTATTCAGAAAACGGATTTATTATTTGTTTTGGTTTAGGGAGGCTATTTCTCTCAGGTTAAAATTTGCGGATTTCATTCTAAACCTAAATTTCAGCAAGATTATTAAATTTCTTTAGCACAGTTTGTTATGTTATTTATTTTTAACCTTTTGGTAAAATCAAGGTAACATTTCTATAAATCATTAAAGAGTAACAGAGGCTACCCCTAGCATTGCTAATTCATATACTCTGTCACAAGCAACCTTGTCTAATGTAATAAGGGTACAAACTTAGATTTATCTGCACTAAACTTTCCCAAGTGTCTGCCACTCTGACAAAAAAGCTCTCCGGTGCTGGCTACTCAGCACAAGTCTGATAGAGATTTTATGCATCTCTCTAAAAATCTTGTTTGAATGAGTGAACTTTCTCTTAAACAGAACGTGTTACTCCTTCTGTTCTGAGTCGTCCAATTCACAACAAATGCCAAGTGAGCCCAGGCTGACTGAGAGGATCGCCAGGCAAACTCATCCAGGGTTTACAAGGGGACATCCTGCTGCCAGCTGCTTGTGTATTGTCTCACCAGACGATTAATGCTTTTACCTTATGACAAAGTGCCAGTCTATTTCTGTACATTGTAGTGGTTACTCCTGTTTAATTTCTACGAGGCAATTATTTTAATAACAGATGTGTGTGTACCTGACTTGTCTCTTCGCTCCACTGTTGCTGGCCAGTGCACTCCCACGGCAGAGTAGCTAGAGATTCCCTACGTAGTGTCCAACCGCCCTGCACCTACAGCTAGAGATCATTCACAACCAGCAATGTGCATTTACTACGGTGTTTATTGGTAAAGCTCAATACTACGAGACATACATGGTCAAATTTGAAGAAGCTTCTGAAATCAGGCTATTGGATAAGACCATTTTTGGATAAATCACCTCCCCTGGTTAAAGTTAGACAAGAGCAAAGAACACACTTTATGTGAAAACCACATATAAGGCAAACATTTGTTCCTTTTTCATCATATCTTGATATACTGATTTGTAAAGACTTATATCACAACCTTTGTTATAACTATTACAACTCATTAAAACTGTATTATGTAATATATTTCGAGTGCTGGTGTTGCATCCTTACAAAAAGAAGCCGGTATGTGTCAAGTTTACATGACTGCTGTGAGACTCCAAGTTCATGATAAAAAACTAATGCAATTAGAAAAAGACATCTGTAACAATACTGCACATAGTTTAAGAGGTGATCAAAATGCTTTATTCAAAATATATACTTTTCCATGTATTTTTTACATTTTCAGTTACAATTAAGTAAATTGTTAAACTAGAAAGAAACATTATCTTTTTAGATTTATTTGAGATTCCTCGTCTTCTCTTGTCTGTGGAAGCTAATTAAAAGTTCCAGACAGTTCATCAAGTATTACTTAAAGAAAATGAGGATAATGAGAAGATTGACAGTATTACAAGGATTAAAACCAGTCCTAGAGACAGGAAATTTAACTGAAAACCATAATTTCCTTCCAAGTCCAGGTGACACATCTTCAGAGGTAGTCTGGAGGTAACATTCACTAACAGTATTAGATTATGCTTTTGAAACAATTATTTTAAAATTTCAGTTGAAAAGATTCTGCAGGTAGGCTCATATTCAGTACATCATTCATGAGCAAACTTTCAAAAGGGAGAAAATGTAGCGACAGTACACAATTTTGATGTTCTAATTAAAAAGAAAAGTTATAATCAGTTTGTTTGCATCTACTTAATAATTTTCAGTTTTTCAGAATTTTTTTTAAATGACTGCTCTACTGAAGTCTGAATTTTATCAAGCTTCCTTTTCTTATAAATCAGGCATATTTATTCATTATTCCTACTTAAAAGTCAACCACCGCTTTGGATTTGCTAGGAGTATTTTATCAATTTTATCTTGGGATATGCCTCTAATTAGCATTTTAGGAACTATATTTTGAAAGATATGTGAATATCCATGACCTCCATATTTCATCAACCTGTTCTTGGTGTGCACATCATGAGCCATCAGAATTCTGTCTTCATAGCCTTCATCAATCAGCATACGAACCCTGCAAAAGTTAGAAGCATCCCTGTCAGTGAAAGTTCTCACTGCAGCAGCATAGAGACCCACCAGAATTTACGTTTCTTGTATTACTGTACTGCTGGACTGTATGATAACACAGAAAATACTTAGGTGTTCAGAGGATATACTCCTTACATTTACCTGAAAATAAAATGCATTTTTTATTGCATGAAATATATCTCTCCTCTGAAAACACATCACCACACACATCAAAATGGAGAAGTAAAACTCTTGCCTTTTGGCATATGACTTTGCCTTTCCAGACCCATTAAGTCCACAGAGAAATTCAAGAACTTCAGCATCATCACACATAGGACACAGGTTTTATATAAAAGAATAAATAAGAATTTCCTACCTAAATTCCTTCTCAGCAGGTTACTTCTGGCTGCTGTCACAAAGCTGGTTCCATTCCATTTGCTAATGACCAGGCTAATAAAAACTTGAAGTTGCCAGTATCATACTCCATATAGACAGTTATCATCAAAACACATTTCAAAGATGTTCATTAAAAAAGAGAAATAAGACTGGCATGGCACAGCACTAGCACATGCCAGGAAATAAGAGGCATTAATATGGCAGTACAGCTAAACAGCCTAGGCAAAATGACAAGTCAGCTTAGGAGAAGAAGCAATCTTTCTGGTCACACTCTTATAGCAGGACTGCTACAAGTCCTTCTGTTCCATGTTTCATTCAGGTAGCCTTACTCCCTCGATCAGCTCATTTTTTAGCATTTATATTATGTGGATGTCTACACTCCTACACTGCATGACTGTTAAGTTTCTCTGTAAGCTTTCATTTGTTTTGGCAGAGGATTGCAGCATTGAGGTGGCAGGGACTGACAGACCAGCCCTGGAAAATGTTCATTCCTCATGAAGGCCTCCAATTCCATCACTTGCTAGCACTGTGAAATTCTGCTCCTTACCTTGCTGACAATGCTTTGATCAGCAAGAAAACAAAAACTAGCCTTACAAGTACTCACACAGTGGCTGAAAGCCCTCACTGACAGCTTTTATTACCAGTAGTTACAAGGAGATACACGTAGCCGGATCTAATCAGCATGGGCAGCAGAAAGCAGGCAAATAGGATAGAGTTTGGTAAAGTGTTATTGTTTTTAAAAAACTCACCATACATTGTGCCATAAAGTGCACAACACTACATAAACCATAGTCTTACAACATCACAAGAATCTCCTCCAGCCTGAAATACAGAGAGACCATAAGCCAACCAGAAAGTACGAGCAATGGCACTGGAGGGACTATTTTTTTCTGACCAAACATATTATTAGAATCACCTCCTTTAATATTGGACTAATTTCATGGGTTGGGGAGATATATAATCCTTTCCATTCTGTACCCATTCTTCCTCTTTGCTCATTGCCCTATATTTAGTTAGTACCTGCTTCTGACTCCAAATTGCTCCAGAGCAAAAGTCAGTGTTTTGCTTGCATTGGCAGTAGACTGCAGCCAAACTGCTGAAGTACACAGACAGCTAAACTGTGTCAAGTAGGTATGTTATGATTACAGAACTTTGTGTTTCAAACAGAAAAGATGTGAACAAGTAGTTTCCATTCAGTATTTTCATTTAGAGGTTAATTCGATTTCTGCCTCTGTGGTGCTGTTTGACAAAATCTCTAAGGAGATTGCCCCAGCCACCCTTAGTCCACTGTGGGTACATCGACTTAACTCAAACACACATACTCACACTGTGCAAGGGGAAGACAAACCTTTCATCTTTTCCTCCTCTGAACAGCCTGCTACAAGAAATACTCAGACACTACAGAGTTTCAGATGAGAGAGTGGTGGCTGAGCAAGTATCATGGATGGATTGAAAAAGCCATGGTTGAATATGCACTCGTTAACCAAGGCCTAGTCTAGTCCTCTCTGTATTCCCTAGTGCTTCTGTAGATGCTGACTTCCATGGCACAGGAGAGGGCACAGCAGAGAAAGCAACTTTACTCATTCCAAATGCGAAAACTGTGGATTCCTTGCAACAGTTTAAAATACTGTGTGCAAGACTAAGAGCACTGTTAAGAGAAAAACAATTTCTGGTGTGAAAAGCAGCAGCAAACACTTGGGAGGGTGGAAGAATAACCATAGCACTTTCTAAGTAGAGAACAGTTTGAAAATAGATTAGTTTCAAGATTAATCTGACAATGAGGGGGAGGGACGCTATGCCTGGGATGTAAGGGAAAGCTAGAAGTTACTTCATCAGTGATCAGCAATCATAAAATCTTTCTCAAGGAGAGTGGAAGAACTGTTTGTTCTGGAAGGTAAAAAGACACACGCAGGATGGCAATCCACCCCTCAGACACCTGCCACTTCACTGCTCACAAACACTGTGGACAATCAGCACGGTAGCATCACACCTCCAGATGGAGTGGAAGGAGTGAGGTGTCCATTCCCAGCTGATCCTACCTTCTCTCAGACAGTATCTGTACAGAATGTATCTCCTTGGCAAAACTTTGTGTTAGCACAGCACTACAGATTTGCTGTGCAGCTGAGCTGAGACTGCAGGTGCTGATGAGAAGCAGGGGAGAGGTATCCTGCCAGTGGGGCCAATATTTTCACATTGTGAGCAAGTGTGAGGAGAATGGGAGCTCTGAGGAGACATGAGACAAAACAGAGAAAGGGCAAAAGGACAGGTGGAGGAAAGGTGATATAGCATGTTTGGAAGAAAAAAGGCAGTTTTTCAGGATAGGAGCACAAATCCGTCCAAAACAACCAATGAGTTTCACTGGATTAGCAAACCCATGAGGAGATATAACAGGCTAGAATGATGTTAAGTAGCGGCATTAAGTTTCCAATACTATGTAACAAACAGAAGTAGTTAATCCTAACATAATAATAAATAAATAATAATAAATGCAGTGTTTCCAGCCTTTTCGTTTTTACAGGCTGCATAAATTCGACCAGATCAATATGGAATTAGGACAGAGAATGAAGTTAAAAAAGCTCTTGATCTTCTTCTCAAGTAACTTCTAACAACACTATGATTTTGCATCTTCCTCTCAGACAGAAGAAATGATACATGCTGCTCTAATGGTGTGACAGCAGCACTGGAAAATGGCATTATTTCAGTATGACAGAAGACAATTTTGAACAACAAGCAGAATCACTCTGTGATGGTCTTCAAACAAGTACTAATAATATTTTTTATCAATGGCCATGCTATAGCTAAAACTGCGTGGGAGCAGATACCTTGCAATTCTTTCATTGTCGTTCGGCATGTCAATATCCGGATGGAACTGGTAATGGAGGAATTCTGTACCAAATAGGTCATACTCTAAGTAACATCCAAGTTTAGCAAATTCGAGAAGTTTCTTTTTATCAAATATGGTCCTGCAGAACATACATAACACAGTCAGCACTGTAACAGGAATAAGACATAGTATGAGGACAAGTATTTTGTAGCCTCCCACTTGCAAGGCAAAAAACAAATAATCTAAGACTTAATTCATCCATTTGAAAAACAGGACTCCTGTTTGACACATGCAACTTCAGACAATACACAGCATTGTCCTTCTTACATCCATTTGGGATTTCATGCATTAAAAAACCAAAACAAAACCAACTCTTGCCCCATGAAATAATGAAAACCTCTACAATAATCTTTAAACAGAAACAGGAGAGTTACTTACTTTTGATATCATTAACCCTCTCAACAGACAACCTAACAAGGAAGGACATTTAAGGAGCAGGTTAATTCATAGGGATATTAAAAAAAAAAAAAAAAAAAGACAGTGGATTACTTACACAAGACAGATTTACTTTCCCAAAAGAGTTACAGGAGACAGCTTCATCCAGGGATTGTTTCATTCATCACACACCAGTAATACACAACTTTGTCTTTAGTTTCTACTCTGTACAGTGATGTTTCTAGATTGCCATTAGAACGGCAATATATCATTGTTTGCACTGGGATCTGGCCAGAACGCCTTCAGGAAACACTCTCACCAAAATATATAGTGGCACTGTAAGTATCTGGGACATGGGCTTTGCAGCAGATTTGAAAAGTGAAGGAACAAAGCTTCTAACATCTCTCACTCATTCAGAAAAGAACAGCAACAGAAATAAGAGCTCTCTGGAATATTTTGGGTTTTCTTTGAACCATTTTTACCAAGTGTATATGCTGTCCAAAGAAAAACAAAAACACCCAAATGATACTATTTTATAGCTGCTACATATTTTTTTTTTTTAAGAAGAAATCAAATTTCCACAAAAGCAGCACAGTTAACTTAAAGGGCAGTAGTTTGTTGGGGGATTTTTTTTTATTATTGCAGATATTGATGTCACAAAGCAGTTTTATCATGTAGAATGACATCACAGTCTGTTGCTATGGAAATGACTGATGTCACAATTTCAATATTATGACTTAACAACAGATCAAGTAGGAGGAACAGATGGATTGAGAGAGAGAAAATCCATGTTCAAACAAGCCTGCCATCAGCAGGAGTGTAAGACTTGCCAACGGTAATTAATAAAAAATGTTATTTTAAAATAAATGCTACAGTTTACAGAGACTGAACATTTATCACCAAATGAGTTTTCAAAGTGCAGAGCAAAAGAACAGATTATTTTAGATCCAGCCCTGCTCGGTTCACAGGGACACAATCACCGAGAGTATTCAGTCCTGGGCAGGTGGCAAAAACACCCAACAATCTATTTCAAAATCACAACCAGAGCAGTTTCTTTTGAAAACTATTATTAGTTTCATGCTTTGGGGTGTTTTATCCCAACAAAGAGCCAGAGAAGTTACGTTTCCTCAGCAACTGGGTCCCACTGTGAGCCACAAGGATGTAGCAACAGCAGCAGTTCCCAGTTCAAATTGCTTATCTCTGAGCTGGAACTGGGTGTTTGGGCAACACTGTCCCCGAACAGCCCTGAGCTCATGGGAGAGGAGGTGGGACATGGTGAAGAACCCTGTAATTTGGACCTCAGCCATAATTACCACGGGGACAGACACCAAACCATTAGGATGCCCCAAATGTAAGTCAGTTGCTGTGAGTCTCCTAAGAAAAGTTACTCAAGTGAGCTGGGTCAAGACGTTGATCTCCTTTATAACCTTAACCCCTAAAAAACAGCTAAAGCTGAGGCTCAATAGCTTTTGCTTACAGCCTTTTAGTACACTGTAGTTTCATTATGGATACCTGCTACCTTTTGTTCTAAGGTGCTAAATTGCAAGACATGTTAGCTAGCATTTTAGTTTTATCATTTAATTGTAAATCCACTGGAAAACTACCATTCTGTCTATGTGAAATGCAGACATGAAATATGGAGCTATGTACAAATTTATCTCACATATAAGGGACTGGGATGCTCCCACATGGATTTTTCTTACTGGAGGAGACTTAAAATGTTAAATGCACATTGCAAAGCCAGACTTCACAGTAGTTTATGTTATAGCAAGTGCCAACCTGAATGTGTGAAAGTAATGATAGAAAGAGATAAAAGGAAATGTCATATTGTGCATCAGCAGCTGTTACTGAAACTGCACCTCTATTTTTCTTCTTATATTCCTTAATATCCATCAATTAATTACTTAATTCAACAATTTATAACAGTGTATAAGAGGCAAAAAGCTATAATTGTTTATGTTGTATCAAAATGGCTACATAAGTACTTATACCAGCAGCTTGCTCAGTCCTCTTTCATAAAAAGATTTAAGCAATCAGTTTTTCCTCCAAAAGGAGTGAAAAATACAGCTCTAGACACAATGGACTGCAGGTAAATATAAAAATGAAGTAATTTATAAATATTCAAATACACTTTCATGGCATGAATTTTATGCTCCTAAAATCCTCAAGTAAAACAAGGAGCTCTGCGTGAATAACAAACACCTGTAGCTCAGTTTGCAAGCTCTTAGAGCCTGTAACCATGAGAAATTTGGAGCACAGTGCTGTTGCCTGTATTACATTCACACTAAGGGCAAAGAATCCAATTGCTGAGAATCATATGACCACAAATAGTCTCCATTATTCAGCAACTGGCCAAACTAATCAATGCTTGGACATACTCCAGCTCACCATGAGCAATACAAGGTCATACAAAACTGATTTGGTAATAGAGGCTATATTTCTAAGCTGGAGACAGAAAAGCATCCTAATTTCTCTCCATGTCTCAGGTGGAATTCCTGGTTTTTGTTCTCAAGGAAACGAAAAGTTAACTATCTGGTCTATTCTATGAACTATCCAAACCCCAACTAATTTCTTTTTAAGCAGTATTTCCTCTGTCTGGTAGTAGATCACTAAAAATCTGCCTTTTGCTTTGATCCAGACTCCAGCCAAATCAAGAAAATCTCCATTAGCTTCTGTGAGAGCCATTAAGAGTGACCCAGTTTTCAGAAACACTGGAAGTCCAGCAACTTCCAATCTGATTTAGTGAGAGCTGCTCAGCGTCTGATGCTTTGTAAATACAGGGATTTGTGCAGGGATACAAATTAATGGAATTCCCATTTTTAAAATATGGCTATGGTTATTCCTAATTCCTCTGCTAGGCTTTCAAAGACAGCATTTAAAATACCAAAATCTCTTACCGATGTGAATCTAAAAGCTGATCCTGACTGTAGTGCTGGAGGCAGATCAAGCTCTATATAAACACTTATTTTTAAGTCAGTAAACTTGAGGATAACATTCTGTGTCAACTTTTCCCAGTGTAGTTAGTTCTGTAAAATCCCAGTGAGTTGTGGTAACACTGCAGGAAGCACAACAGAATAGTCTCCTTACCTGTCGAGGTGAGACATGACTGTCTTTGAAGCATCAGCCCCAGCTTCCTGCAGAATGCGGATAATCTGGAAAGGGGAGTCGCTGTTCCTGCCAGGATGGAGGATAACAGGGCACCCGAGCTGTGACTGAGCCTGTGCTGTTGCCTGAAGTACTCTGTGTTCACTTGGAGTCAAAGGCCAGGAGCATCCTATTTCTCCCACCACACCACATTTGATATTCATCCCATCTGCTCCTCTGAGTACCTCATCAACAATAACCTCTGTCAGCTAGAGAACAGGAAAATGAGATTTTTGTTTATTAGTAGTATTTGTGTTAAATAGCATCAAATTTGGCCTATGGACACTGGGCTAGTTATACTCCCAAGGTCTTTCTGAATTTATTTAATTAACAGCTGGGTGTGTGAAAACACTGCAGTTAAAATCTGGTTTCTGTCAACTAGTGTTATTCTAGCCATTCACTAAGTCCAAAACAAACACAGAAGCAAATCAATTTAACAGTATCCAGTCACACATTTGTCCAGGTTTGACAAAAAAGCTGGTCTGCATGTAATTTGAACTCTGATTTAGGCAGACATTAGGTTTTCTTTAAAACAAACAAACAAGTTAGTTTATTCCAAAACCTTTGCCTTGCATTCCTGAATTGTCTTGAGACATACTTCAATGTAATTTTTGCAAAACAAGAGATCAAAGAATAAGGAAACCTTGTCACTCAGACAGGGAAGGGAGAAACTCTGGCAAGCATCCTGAAGACGAGTTTAAGGCAAAACCTGGTAATGGGAATGCCAATGTAAAACAACAGGAGCTCTGCTGACTTCAGAACTACAAAAACAAAGCTCATTTGACAAATTTACAGGATCAAAATTTGCCTGCTTTAGAGCATGCATAGACAAAACTCATCAGAATCTCTTAATAAAACTACTTTTTTATAAAAGCTTTGGTTTTTCTTTCCCAGAGTAGGCCATATATCTTAAGCGTACATTCAGAATTGAGAGCACAAAATGGCACAGATGACGGCCTACCTTCTAAGTGTGGAGTACAGGAAATCTGTGGGTCTCCATCAGTCCACCAAACACAGAAGGAAAACCTTTGCCTTGAGAAATCTATTTGTGTCTATGCTATTTGTAATTATTTGTATTTCAAGCAATGGAAGAACATTTAGGAAAAGCAGTACTGTTGTGTACCGTTTGAGCCAGCTTGGCTCCATTTTGTTGGCAGCACTGCTCGAGTTTTGACCATTGATTTTTAAAATTATTTTGACTCATTTGTAAACTGTGACAGATTTAAAAAAATACAGTCAGCTCTATTCATACATATTCACAGCCTCCTACCTTGGAGAGTTCCATTCCCTCTTCTTCTCATCACCACATTTTCTTAATAAAAGATGACTATTTATTATTACAGGAATATCTGGGGCCCTCAATTATTATTTACACATTGTCTTGGTCACCATACAAACAGGCTGATGTAGACTATGCCCTGAAAAGCTTGGACAAATGATAAAGAAGAGAGCTATAACACATAGCCTGAGCAGAGCAGTGATATACAATTGTCCTATAAATATTGCAATTACTTATGCTATTTACAAGAATCCTGGGTAAACTCATTGGGAAGCAATTAGCCAGAGAAAGTGACAAAAGAGGTATCAACGACAAGCTCCTTCCTTAAAATAGTAAAAAGCTCAAGATTGGTGGTATACCAAATGTCCACACAGGAAATACTGTATTTTCCTTTTACTGTTGCATTATAACAAATGTCTCAGATAAAATGGAGTTTAAGAACTGAAAATTCTGACAAGTAACCCAAGCACATGAAAGTAGTGATGCTCCAGTTATTACACACAAGCAGTAATGCTGTCCCCATTTTCTACGCTGAACGCCTCTGTATTTCACCTATTTTACTGGAACTTCTCTCAAACTTTGGCTTTCCCAGGGATAGTTCATAGGACAGAGGCACTGAAGCAATAGTTAAGACTTACCTGCTCCACAGTCATGGCCTGTGTTTGAGCAGAATGAGTGGAATCCACATAAAAACCAGCACCAGCTATAATATGAACTCCAGTTTCTTCAGCAAGTTTCTTCAAAGTATTCACATCCCGACCAATTCCTGTAGTTGTGTTTTCCACAATCGTCCCACCACCTGCTGCTTTAAAATGCAGCAGCTCCTCCCTCACAGCGTCTGTTTCCTGATACAAAAGAAGGTTTTCTTTATGGCTGTAGGGATTTTGCTTAATCCAAAACAAGTTCTTCATCTCGATGGGGCCATCAGACAAAGGCTCTTGGCCTGGAGAAGGTGGACAAAAGCAGCTGCTGTAGTTCATAGTCAGGTGCTCATGAGTCAACGTGTAGCCAAGACAGTCTGGCTCGACAGGGCCCAGCACAGTCTGCACTTTTCCACTCAAGGAAGGCATTTTTCTAAAACAAAGGGAAAAAAAAAATCAGATCCTAAAGGAGTCTGGGAAAGAAGAAGAAAGGAAACAAAACCATTTCAGAAAGAGCAGCATTTTGCCAGGCAGTTTCTGAGATCCTTCCTCCCTCTTGCACATGTACCTACACTCTGTGTGTGCTCACTGGGATGTTTCCAAAAGCTGTTTGCAGCAGGGTGGTCAACATGAAAAACAAGGTGTTTGTTTTACCCAACTGTGCTTGTATCAGATCTCCAGCAACATAAACACATCACATTCCAGTACATGGCAATTGTCATCATTTATTGTACTGCAGTCAGTATCACATTAAGATAAATGTTTCCTATTTAATAAAACCACTGTATGTTCATTTAGGAATCTTCGCTCTTGAGCAGTTGTCAAATTTTGACAGCTTCAGCCACCAGATGCACACACTTGGCAACAAGGCTGAATATTCCTTACTGGTATGTTCAGTGTATCTATCTCTAGCCTCCAAGATTCAGTGTCCCCCTCACACGCTGAGGAAGCTGTTTTTGGGCACCTTGTCTGCCCCTCTCTGTGTGGCGTGCAGGGGTTGGGGTGATCATCTGCTCCTCTGGCTTCAGCAGGGCTCAGCTTCTCCTACCAGCTGCGTTCTGGGGATCTGGGACAGCCCAGGACCACTCCTCTAGGGCTGACAACAGCCACCAAAGATACAGCATGGCCCACAAACAGCAGCGGAGAAGCCAAAGTCCTTCAGTGGGCAAATATTCTACCAGTTACTATCAGACCTTAATCTAACAATTTACCTGTGGCTCAGCATCTCGGACACTTTTTAATTCATCTTTAACATCAATGAAGCAATGTTACTTCTCAAAACTTCAAACCAGCAGCGACAAACACTGAGGCTACAGTCTGCAGTTGGTTCATGTCAAAGTCCCTGTGCCAGTTTGGCTTAACTCACTGCAGGTTAGAATTCACCGCAGCTCTCCCCACTGGGATTTTGGGTTTTTTTTTCCTTTTGGGAGTGGGGGTAGTCCTGACTAACCAGTTCATGATAGATCTTCCAGATGCTAGTCACAAAGGCTTGAGGATATATAGTTAAAATCCCTAGTCAACCAAAATCATCAGTTATGAAACAAAATACATGTTTAATCATGTCCAGAGGAAAGGACTAACTAGAGCATGCATTATTGATTAAAGAGAGAGGTCTTTCCCATTTCTGCATCCCTTTTAGTGAATAATGTCATAAACATGGGTCTGTTACTGGTAAAGCCCTCAGAGGACATTTTCCTTTTAACTGCTGAAGTTAATCTACCAGGATGACAGAAAAACTGAAATCTAAAGGGCACTGAACTCTACATATCAAAGGGCACAGGAACATCAAGATCTCTTTGGGGATACTTTGATCTCATGCGAAGCAGTCACTGTCAGAGCACCAATGCACAAAAGTGACCCAGTCCCTGGAAAAGGCAGCTATTGCCTGCCCAGTGAAGTCTATAGTTCCGGTGCTGATTGCCATATGAAGAGTTGGCCATCCATAAAAAAGAGAAATGACTGACTGACTATGTTTACTTGCCTTGTGTAAAAGCAGACTTAGGAAGAACTGTTCTGTTAAGGAATTTTGTTCCTGAACTAGCATGTTAACTTGTTTGAGAAGGTAGAAGAATAATTACTCTCATAGAAAAGAGTGCTGGCTGATTAATAATATGATTTATTTTTCTTCCAAACAAATTAAGAAGTGCATGATTTCAGAAAATATTATTCTTGAGCAAATAATTAAAAGCAAAATACCTGTCTTAGTCAGAAACTGCTCCTAACTGCAATTCAATTAAGCAGACATTAATTCCATCCTTGAAGAAGGCTGGTGCTCTATACAGAGCAACCCACTATTTTGGAGAAAGTTCAATGATCTGAGTCATTGTTATATGGACAGCAAAGCAAATGACATAATTCTAATCATTACTTTTTCTTTATTTTTTTGCCCCTCCTCTTCTTTTTTTTAATGTTAAGTATCTACACTCTGGCATTGAGTAAAACCCTGACAGCACAGAGTGATAACTACTGTCTGCAGTGGATTCACACTTCTCTTTCCCCATGTTCACTGACAATTTTCCAATCCATTTATTAAGTTAGCAAACCAAACCTATACACAATTAAATATACAAATATTTAATTTCTTTTGATAAAACTTGACACAAGTCAATTACCAGTTCCCATGTCAGGTTTCTCTTGTAGCAGACACCAACCTGTTGATTTTTAAACTCTAGATTTCAGATTACAGCTCACATCCAGAATTTATAGAATCTTTTGACTGGGGCCAAGGATTTTTATAAATATAAGAAGCATCACAAAAAAAAAATGGAAACTGACAAAAACAGCATTTCAAGTAGGCCTAATTTTATCTTCATGAAGAATATATTGATTTTAATGCTTTTTCCTGCTTACTAACCAGTTTTAGAAACCCACCACTCTTAATAAAAGAACTATTAAAAATAAAAACAGTCAACAACCTGTGATTGGAATTATTTTTGAAACCACTGCCCTGATATCTTCTCTACTGTCATTCACATAAAGAGTCTGCCCTGATTATGCTATGATACATTATTCCTATTAAGATTCACTTGATGAAATCAGAACTATGTGTTTTTAAAACAGACTTTAGGTGCAAATAGCTTTTAAATGAAATAAGCATGTGTATGTTACTACAGAAATCACTGTTTGTGTGTCTTACTTACGATCTGCATGGCATGTTTTACACAGAACTTTCTTTCAAAAAGGTTTCTTCTTTCATACACCAAGGACTGCATTCATATCACCTCATTTAGCCATTTAAATGATGTATGTCTACTACAGAACAATCTTATAGACCATTTCCATGGTGGAGATGGAAGGAAATATCTATAGGCAATTCATCCAGCATATTTTGAATGCCTGTAATAGGATAGGACAAGTCATTTTTGGTAACGTTATCCTGCTTCTATCGACTAGGGAGCGAGCTAAGAAACAATCCAGGACAAGACAAAAATATTTCAAATGGCTCTACATAGGATATGTGAATTACATTTCCTTAATCTTAACCCAGTCTGAGGGGTGGGAAAATGTGCTGATTCCTACAACAGAAGATAAATAGATCAGTTCATATCTGGCAATAACAGCTATTTTGGTTTTGAAAATCGCTGATTTATGTGGTGGTATTGCCAAGGAGCTCCTGCACAGACCAAGGCTTCTCAGCTCTGGGTGCTGTACAAAGAGAGAAATAAATTATATTTCCTGAAAATTACAAATTCAGACTAAAAAAAGGAGAAAATTGCTTTAAGATATAACCAAAACTTGTATTATTTCACAAAAACTCTGAAACACTATCTTATAATTTTTGAAATAAGCTCTGTACAAATCTTTATAATCACATAATGGTAAATAAAATCGAACTCTCACCATAAGCCACCTATCAAATCCTGGTGAAGTAAATATTTTTCCTAGAGGTATTGTTAAGAGAGAAGAGACTTGCTACTAAAAAGTTCATGGTGCTGCATTCCTGACTCTGGTAAAAACTCCACTGAATTCAATAGATGTTTTGCCTGAATACCGATGACAAGATTTATGTTTCCACTTTTCCCATCTGAAACATGCGCTTCAGTCATTGTGTCATTTTAACGGCCTTGTAATGGGAAGTCCCTCTAGGTTTGGATTAGTCGCTTCCTACAGTAATCTCATATTGCTGAAACATTATAATCACATAAACACAGTTTCCATATGCTAATTCTGCATTTGTTTTGATTTGGTAAGCACATTTTAATGGCATTAGCACAGATTCTCTGTAGACCGGTGTGAGAACCATTTCATTGTCATTACATTACAATGTGAGATTAGTGCAACATCAAATGCAGATTGGTGTGACATAAAATTACAAAAAAAAAAAAAAAAAAAAAAGAAGAATGGCTCAATGGGTATTAATTGTATCCAGAAAAAGTCAAACATAGCTGCCATTTAGAAACAAGGGCTGCCCTGGCTGCATCAAGAGCATTTTAAGTGGGTCTTTCCTTTATAACCACACAGCCCTGGAAAATGTGACATAGCACAGGCTCATCATATATTTACAAATGAAGGAAATGTTTTCAATATTCAGTTCTAGTTTGAGCAACCTCTACAGAGCATGGAAAAGCCACTAATTAGAAACATGTGACACAGCTCTAAGAAATTACTATTAGTTAGTCTATGCTGTGTCATCTCACCATTCCCCATATGTAAACATTTTGTGACAAGGGAAAAAGTTAGTAAGACAAAGGGAGAAGAGAAGCAGAGGGTACGACAACATGTGTGGACTATGTAAGGAAGAATTTAAAAAATGAACTCATTTTTCTCTTCCTCCATGTTTCTACCAACCCTGTAGAGGTTTACTGAAAGGAAGGAACTCAATACTGCCCACACAGTTCTTCCTCTTCCCCACCAGACAAGCAAGCTTTCTAACCTCTCCAAAGGATGGATGCCAGAACTACTTTACTTTCTTCAGAAACATATTCATGAGTGCTAATTACGGTGCAAAGATGCCTGAAACCCAGCACTCCCTCAGACATGGATTTCAGTGAGCATGGCTTTTTTGCCCATGCATGCTGTCAGGGAAGCACAGCTACAGGGGCTGTGGAGCTGAGCTTGCCACAGCTGGGTGGCTGAGTGCAGCAGGAGGACAGAACTTGCATTTGCTCCAGGACAGATGCAGACTCACCTGTCATTTAGTCTAGCAATTCCCTGTGCACTGGTCACCGCAAAGGTGTCGAGGAGATATGACACTGTACTCCTACACAGGCACTCTCACACCATCACTAGTTCATGTTACATGAGAAAACAACACATCTTATATTGCTTTCGGGTTATTCTGCCCAAGAAACAGAATTTGGAAATGAGTGGAAGTACTGAAAAAATTGAGGTTTTTGTGAAAACTCCTGTCTCTCCTATGGAAATGGTAGGTATTCTGCACTGAAGGTGACAGATTCTTTTAATTAGAAGTTATAAATGTTCTTTCCTGTCTTCAGAATTGACATTAGTCAGAAGTGGCATTGGTCTTTTTCCTCTCCCAAACTGGAGCTGAGACCACCATGATTTGTTGAACTTCAAGCTAACTCAAGGCCTTGTGTCCTAAGGAATGATGTCACACAGGAGATTGTTCATGCCTTGAATAAAGCTCCTATGAGAGAGCAAGGAAACACTTATGGTGCCTCTCTCCCACACAAACTCCTGCCTAACCCCACAGGAGCATATGCTGCAGCTCTTCCCTTCGTGGGGCACCTGCACTTTCCCACCTCTGGGTGACTGTATCTGCATGCAGCATGCATACAAACCTCACCATTTCAGACACGTAAACTCTTGACTGGGCAGAAATTGGCCAACAGACTCAATGCCTAGAGAACTCTTGGGGGGATTATTTAAAAAGCATAATCTACTCTACCTTGCCACCTTTTTTCATGAAACACACTATTTGGGAAATACTCAGATTAGTGGGTTAATGTTGTGGCCTTCAGTAACCTACCTCTGGTCCCCAAACCATCCAAAAACATACTTCCTTAAGAAGCCAAGCTAAAAGAAATGCTAAATATTGCTTTTCACTGAATTTTCTATATATGGTTTGAGCAACCAAAACCCTTTACACAACAGAAGTGAGAAGGAACACTAAAAGTAAGACTTTATGTAAGGTTACAGTATGTGCTCTGAAAAAGAATTAGGAGAGCTTTAGCCAATCCTTATATAATCCAACTGTGATAAAAAGAAGTCCCATCAAAATATGCAGGTACACACACTCCACAGCAGCTACATTGCTTGAGTGACACTGTCAATGTTCTACAATCTAAAAGCAAAGTCACTTAAATTTTAAGAGAAATGTAAACACTAGTACACATATGGGAAAGGCCAATATATCGACCCCCTGCCCTCAGGACCTCTGAAAAGCACACTCAGGTAAGAAGCTGGGTAAGCGAGAAGCAAAGCTTTTAAATGTTCACCTGAAAGGGAAGAGAAAATTCTTACAGCATCTTCCCTGTGTGGCTCAGCTCCTGGCAGACAGACCTCCCAGCTTTGCAAGGTGTGAGGGTCATGTTCTGGCTCTAGCCAGGCTTTAAGCCAGGCATATCTAAATCAGATCGCTTCCTTACGGTTGAACTGCCACACCAGGACAGGCACAGTGTCTCGTACCAGTCTCACAGGGTGGACAAACCGTGGGGATCAAAGCAAGCATGTGTGACTTGCCCCAGGAAGCAGAGCCCAAGCAACTTCATATATAGAACTTTGCACCATTTTTTTTCTAATTTGGTTAAAGTTTAGATGTTGTGACCAGAATAGTCAGACTTCTATTTTACCTTATTTCTGTGCAGATAACAGTCTCAAAATCTAGGCTTCTCTGAGCAAAGTCACATTGAAGTTTCTCTTCCTCAGAGAGATCTGAGACCAGCATACCCCTAAGTGCTTTTTCATTAACATCTCTTTAGAAGAACTTCAGGGGATTTTTCATTTTGGGCAGCTTCCAAAATTATTCCTGATAAAAGGTCAGATAAAAATTCTCCTCCAGGGTCAAACATTACATTAATTATATTTTACATGCACACATAGTGTTTTTAGGCCAAAAATGAGAACTGAAGTCACATTATGCTATATGCAAATATGGGCGAAGTCCTGCATGTTGATACGTACATTCATATTCTTAAGACTTAATGGACTCACATTTGCTTCTCAAGGGTTCTGGGGTACAAGCACATACTCTCTTTCTTGCTAGGACAACAAGATGTAGGAAAAAAAGTCTCCTTTTCAGGAATGCATATTTAACCTTCATTCCCTCTAAATTTCAGATTTGAAACAAGCATATATCTAACTCCACTCTTTGCTGTTATTCTCATTGACTTTCATTGGTTTTCTCTCTACTTAAGGTCACATACACGTATTTTCACATGAGCTTAAACATTTCAGTAAGCATGCTGGGTGAAGCATTATCACTCACTTGTACAGTCCTACAGAGCCACACCAAATCACTCTATGATCTTTACATGCAGAAATGCACCACACAAATCTCAGCAATGTGAGTGGTATGCATTACGACATCTTGATGAAGACTGAACATTACTATCTAGAAAAATTCAGATGAATGAACCCCAACATCAGCTTTGCCACAAAACACACCAGTCACTGATCCACTGAGACATGTAAAGCCATGCATGATGATTTGGTTTAGCAGGGGCTTCCAGAAAACCACCCTCTGTACTACAGTGTGATGAGCTTAGATGCACAGAACTAAATTCAATGTCCCACTACTGCAAACAACTGTATCACAAAATTTGCAACCGATCTGAAGACCTAATGGGAAAAAATACCCTGAGAAAAGCCTTTGGACTGTGACTGTTCTCTGTGACTATGTTAGGAAATGGAAGTTGCATGTTCTTCTCAAGGTCCACTTCTGCCCTAAAAAAATGAGCCCACACAAGAAAAGTTAATGTGAGCCAAGGGAAAGCTCAAAGCCGATGGGTGTAGCTCAAGAAGCATCTTTTACCTCAGAGACTGCCTTTACAGTCTGCATGCTTTGTCAGTGGTCAGAGTCAACGACCTCTAGCTTATACAACTCCTGTTGTTTTTAAGTTCTTACCCCCATCTGGGTACAACAGTGAAATGCTAGGAACAACCAACACACACAAGCTGACAAAACTGACAGGTCTCCTACACAGCCTTCTATTTCTTTTCCAAGTATTGCTGAATGTTCAGTCTTAACCAGAACTGGACACAGAACCCTGCTATTTTTTTGCCTTTTTACATCACAGAATTTCTGAGAGAAGATACAAACTCAGCATTTTTGTCCTGGAAACTATTACCTGTTTTTTAAAAAATCCTGACTACCCAGTCTAAAGTGGAAAACAAAGAACAAAGTCCTGCAATAAAGTTTACAGAACACCTGAGTTCAAGCATAAAACCCAGTTGAAGATTTCCAGACCCATCTGAAAACGATCCATCTGCCAAAAGGTACACAAATCACAGCAAAAAAAGAGGTCCATTCCTTTCACTTGATCACTAATCCTCACTGTAGTGACTTTGGACAGGGCAAAGACAACCGTGGCATAAAACAATTCTCCCTTTACATTTGGAGGAAAGAGGCGAGATCCCAAAAGAGCAGAAAAAGGAAGTAATTCAGCAGGTAACATGCTGTTCTTTGATCCTACCTCCTCCACAGAAGTTACTTCAAGAAAAACCCTGTGTCTTTGGCTTCACAAAAATAGGGTTTCAGAGTATCTTTGAGAAGAGTCATTCTACATTTCTGAGATCCAAGCAAAAAATTTATGTAAAGCTGCCATCTAAGACATGATGGTGGTTGTCTTTCTTCTTAACTCCTTTTTATCTGAGTAGTTAAGTACTTGTGAAACATATTCCAGCAACTGTTGGGATAAAAATGCTTTTCTTGGATTATCAACATACATATTACTATCAGACCAAAGACATGGTCACCGCTTAGAAAATTCTGAGGAGGCTTTTTAAGTTGTGATCAGAAAAATGACACTGAAGCAGAAAACCTACCCTACCAGTTTTAAGATATAATTTCTTCTTAGAACTAGAGGGATGGGATACTCCCCTTCCCTTCCAATACAGCTGGCAATCCAATTTTCCAGAAATGCAGAAAATGTAAAAGAGTTAAAAACTGTTCTGAATCAAACCCGAGACTCGAACTTTAGGCTTCCACAGTCTAGATAGATCTTTAATTCCTTCATACCAGACAGGTGGCCAGTCTGATGCAAACAGAAGCCTCACTGTTTTCATGAACCTTAAAAAGTCTTGGTTTCATCTGACTGAAAAATGAATTTGTTCAGCATTTCAAGTCCTGAAAGATGGGAAAACATTTTAGATCTACATCAAGTGAAATAAGGAAAAAAATTCACAGAATGTTCAGAGGCATAGTCCTTTAATAAACACAGAACTCACTGGAGCCATATGCTTCACTATATACTGATTTTTATGTGTGAGAAGCAAGCTGATGGCTCCCTAACCACAGAGAGAAGCTGTGACACTTGTTCCTGCTGCACCATGCACTAATTTAATAAATTAGCACTGGTCATCTACATGAAATATAATTAAGCATCTGAATGCCATTGTTGCCACCTTTGATTATAACTATGAAAATGAATGTGACGATGGCGATAGGATGGCAAATATTATATCGGTTGAATTCAAAAACATGAGAGGCATTCATAATAAATGACACTTATGTAGTCTTTGATAAAACAATCTCAAAATACCTGACAAAACGATACAAAACTACTTATTAGAAGCATTGCTTCGCCCATCACTGAAACATAGCCCCCAGCGGAAAGAAGGCAGCAACCTTTAAACACTAAAGAATATATTACGACAGAGGACGTTGAATAATATATCCAGTGTAAAGCAGAAGGCAATTCCAGACAAATAAAATTTCCCAAAAGTAAGTGATCTCCAACTAAAAATTTGTTTCATTCAAGAACTGTCACAAGCCTCTAGTATACAGAAGATACCACCCTTAACAACAGACACCTGAAAAAAAAATGATTATATTTACAGATATCTTAGAGACTATATATACATTCAAGTACTTGCTAGGCTACTCAGAGCTCCTCACCAACAGGACCTGTATGCTTCGCCTTAAGACCAAACTAACCACAAGCCAAGCCCTGCTGCAGAGGGGTTGCCAGAACGCGAGGCCACTGCCCAGCAGTGGCTTTGGCACCGTGCTGAAGCACATTTGGCGGGGGCAGCAGAACCTCCCCGCTCAGAGGCAGCTCCCTCCCGCAGCTCCCCGGGCTGGCGCCAGGGGAGCGCCTCGGAACGGGCAGCAAGCCTCGGGCCACCGGGAACATGCACGGCGGAGGAATCCCGGCAGGGCACACAGGCAAGTCTGGAGCTTTGCTGCTGAGCCTCGAGAAGCTTAAGCAACTCTGGAAGCCTCTTGCAGAGGGCGGCTGGTGCTTCCAGATGGAGAGGCAGCTGAAGGCAGGCTCTGAAGGTCCCAGTTTTGGATTGAGGCATTTGTTCCTTCACAGAGACACCCTCAGGAACTGTTGGGAGAGGAGTACTAGAGAGGACGTAGTTCCAATATTTAGCTTGTTATGGCTGTACAAATATTAAATACCAGCACTAATAATAGCAGCGTAGCTGCACTCACACAGCGAAGCCGCCTGAGCTCGGGGCGTGCTGGGTTGGTTGCTATCATCTGGTGCCGTGGAGCGCTTTTGCAGAGGGGAGCTGCCCGTCCCCTCACACTGCGGACGTGCCGCGGGGCTCCCGCAGGAGCCCTGCCTGACCCAGCGCCGCCGTCCCGGCCGCCTCTGCCGCTCGTCCCGCTGCCGCCGGGCCG